>JACCIB010001192.1:0-49257 GCA_018906965.1 Philotrypesis tridentata
GACAGGCAGCATGAGTTAGCTGAAGCTATGAAGTATCATGATAAATGTACAACTATACAAGAAGCTATGGATAATATGAATAAATTAATTCAAAATGAACTAGAACAAAGTAAAGAAGATACTTCTAAAAATTCTGGTCATATACCTGACGGTTGTGTACCTGTTGAAGTAGAAAACGCTATGAATGACTTTCAAGCTGCTGTGAAGAAAGCCGTTGTGAGTGAACAAGATCTACTAAATTCTATTACAAAATTCAATTCAGATCAGCTAAGAGTTTTTGACAAAATAACTTCAATTATACAATCAAACAACAAAATATTAAGAATGTTTGTTAGTGGTCCTGGAGGAACAGGTAAAAGTTTCGTCATTGAAAATTTAGTTTCGTGGAATAAAATACATCGTGGTAAAGATACAGCTGTTACAGCACCTACGGAATTGCTGCATTTAATATTCAAGGGCTTACAATTCATAGATTACTCCACCTTCCAGTAGAACATGGTGGCACAGCCGAGTACAAAGAATTGTCAGGACCAGCTTTAAAACAAATAAGACAAACTTTACAGAACGTTGACTTAATTATCATTGATGAAATATCAATGGTATCAAATATCACTTTCATGTATATTCATTTACGATTAACTCAGATATTTGATACATCTGATAATGATGATGGATGGTTTGGAAAAATTCACATTCTTGTTTTTGGCGATTTGCTGCAGCTTCCTCCGGTTCGTGAAGATTTTGTATTTATTGCAATGACTAAAAAACAAATTGATAAGTATATTAAATCAATGATTTCTTTTAATTTATGGGAATTATTTGAGTATGATGAACTAACAATTAATATGAGACAAAAAAATGATAAAGTGTACTCAGAAATACTTTCACGAATTAGATTAGGTTTTATAACTGAATCTGATATAAGTATACTAAAAACAAGAAAAATTAATTTAACAGGAAATAACGATTCAGAGAATATTAAAGAACTATGTAAATATTTACGTGAATTACCTGTTGATACAGTATGTTTATTGCCTACAAAAAAAATGTGCAATGCTGTTAATGAAGCAATGATGCTCACAATTGATACTGAAGAAATAATCCTTATAGCTAAGGACGTACGAATAAATGTCCCAAAAATCTACAAAAGAAAATTTTAAAAATTCTAAATAACGATGAAGATAATTTTTGTGGTATTGATCGCATTATAACTATTGAAATTGGTTGTAAAGTCATGATAAGAAGAAATATTGATGTTTCGATTGGTTTAGTTAATGGTACGATAGGCTGGGTTGTTTCGATTAAAAAAGATCGATGTAAAGAGATTGATACTATACGCATTCGGTTACAATCTGGTAAAGAATATGATATATCTCGTTTAGAATATAATTTCATTATTATGGATAAAATTTCGATTACACGAAAACAATTTCCAATTTGCAATAGCTATGGAATAACTATTCACAAAAGTCAAGGATTAAGTCTCAAAAATGCAGTTGTTGAAGTGGGTAATAATATATTTAGTAACGGTCAAACGTATGTTGCAGCTTCTAGAGTAACTACATTAGAAGGGTTACATCTTATTAACTTCGATCCCTCATCATGTACTGCAGACACATCAGCTATTCTGGAATATAATAGATTAAGAGCAAAATATCGACCAGATTTAAATAGCTTTGGTGTTCCAAGAGATCAAACAAGAAGTAAAGTACTGATGATGAAAGTATATGATGTGCGATGGTGTAATACTAAAAATGTATCAATGACAGACACAGAAAATGCATTAAACCATATTTCTGAAAGTACCTCAGATATTCATGGATTACCAAATAATGATGGAGTTTCTTGCTACGCTAATTCCTGCGTACAAAGTCTATTTCATTCTACCTCGATTAGAAGAATCCTATTACAATACCGTCAAACAGATATTTTGAAAACAACGTTTGAACAATACATTAATAAGATCAATGTTGATATCCAAATGCTAAGACAGTTTGCAGGAGAAGAATTTATTAAGACTGATCTGCAGCAAGATGTAGCAGAATTTCTACTATGCCTATGTAATAAATCAGTTATATTACAAAACACACTTAGAAACGAACTTACAGAAATCATAAGATGTATTAACTGTGACGAACGACAAGAAAATCAGACAACTAACTATATTGTTACTCTGTACATACCAAAAACTACTCGAAACTGTATATTACAAGACATTATAGATTACAATTTTGGAACTTGGCAAGATCTTGACATTAATTGTCATAACTGCTGTCATTCAAAAAAAATTAAAAAAGTTGAATTGATGATCAGTAATACTATAGTCATATTACAATTGATGTTATTTGAACGTACTGATAAAGGTATAGCAAAAATAACTAACTTGAAAATAAACGCAATACCAACATGTAAAGTTGATATCAATGGTAAAAAATATAAGGTTATAAATGGCATATTTCATCATGGCAATTATACTGACGGGCATTACACCAATATGTTACGACAAAATAATCAATGGTTTCATATTAGTGACACATATGTTGCTAAAAAGCAATGGCCAAGAGGTGCAAAAGACGCTTATATACTAATTCTTGAACAAATTTAAAGAATTTTAACTAAAAAAAGAATATTTCTAACAACATCTTTGAAAAAAAGTATATAACAAAACGAAAATAATTCAAATATATTTGTTTTTATATCAGAAGAAATCATCATCATAATATCAGCACTATTTAATACTACTTCACTTGTTATATATTATTACTCTTACTAAAAAGAAGTGAAATCTCTCAAGAACAACTTAAAAGAAAGTAAAAAAATTAGGCGACTTTCATATTTACCACAATAATAATAAATTAAAAACAAAGATTATATTACAAATTATAATTATTTTATTGTTACTCTTACTAAAAAGAACTGAAATCTCTAAACAAATAAATTTTTTAAACAAAGTAAATAAGTAAGTCGAGTTTGATATTTATCGAAATAATATTATATTTCCATTACTGCTCTTATTAAAAATATTTAATACTGACAAAAAATTCAAGAATACCTTAAACAAAAAATTCAAGAATACTTTACTCCTTAAAAAACATTCCATAATAATACGCTCCAAAAAAATGAAATCTCTCTAAAAAACTTTTTTCAAAAGTAAATACTTAAGGCAAGTTTGATGTAAGTTACATTTTAATATGAAGATAAAAACCTTCGATAATAATTCGTTCCCAAAAAATCAAATCTCCTTAAAAACCTTTCATAATAATTCGCTCCAAAAAATGAAATCTTTCTAAAATAAACTTTTTTCAAAAGTAAATACTTAAGGCAAGTTTGATGTAAGTTACATTTTATTATGAAGATAAAAACCTTCGATAATAATTCGCTCCCAAAAAATCAATGCTTCTAAAAACCTTTCATAATAATTCGCTCCAAAAAATGAAATCTTTCTAAAATAAACTTTTTTCAAAAGTAAATACTTAAGGCAAGTTTGATGTAAGCTACATTTTATTATGATAAAAACCTTCCTTAGTAATCGCTCCCAAAAAATTAATCTCCTTAAAATAATTTGAGTACATTAATCATATCATAACTATTTCGAAATAAATTTGCAATTAATAAATTCTTATAAAAAATTACAGCTTAAAAAAGTAGTGAGATCATTAAAAAATAGTCAAGTTTATTTCCACCAAAAAGATTAAATTTTTACATTTTTCAAAAGTAAACCAAAAAATGATAGCTTAGAGAAGTAATGAGATCATTAAAATATAGTCAAGTTTATTTCCATGTTATGCCGATCCTAATACAAAACTATAACAATAATTTTTATCTCTAATCAAAGGCTTAATAGAAAAATTGAAAACTAAACTAAAGATTAACAAAAAATTAAATCTCCTTATAATAATTTAAATACATTAATCATATCATAACTATTTCGAAATAAATTTGCAATTAATAAATTCTTATAAAAAATTACAGCTTAAAAAAGTAGTGAGATCATTAAAAAATAGTCAAGTTTATTTTCGTGTTATGCCGATCCTAATACAAAACTAAAACAATAATTTTTATTTTTAATTAAAGGCTTAATAGAAAAATTGAATACTAAACTAAAGATTAATCAATGATTGATATATCAAAAAATTAAAATTTAATATTGTTGAACTACAAGCAGCACATGACACTTTAAATTTTTTCTATATACTAAAAAATGTATGCCATACATTATTACTTTATTTTTATTAAAGTTGTTGTTTCAAATAATTTCGTACTTCATATAAAATAAAATGAATTGTGTTAGAGTCCAAATATTTTTGTTTGAATAGTTATTTATAAATAATAATGATAACTATAAATGTAAGGATGTAGTGAGCATACTTTTATTATGTTTATGTAATATGTACATATATATAATTTATACTTTTGAATGTGGAGTAGCAAATTGATATCTAATACTGCAGTTAAAAAACATTTTCGTCGAGGTGCCATCATAGTAACCATAGGCAATAGACTCAATTTTGCATGCTAACTTGCCGTCCCGTTGTCTTACAGTTAATCGATGCAACAATCAAATACGAAACAATCAAATATTTAATACGTAATATACATGAGTTAAATGTAATATATAAATAATATTATTTTTATTCTACTTCGGAAATTTAGCTATGAACTTTTTGTGAAGAATATATTTTTATACGTAAAAGTGATAAATATATATCCTAAAGTAATTATTAAAACAATGACAATCTGACATTCCAATTTTCTAGATACAATAAATTGCTAATTCAAGTGCACTTGCGAAACACACCTGCTAGTTTTTCCAAAACTTTTGAAAAAACTAAAAGTCGAATCGCTGTTTTCTTTCGACAGATTGATTCATTAACCTTATACCTAGCGCGCTTTTCTCTTCGTTTTTCATTAGAAGCTTTATTTACAAGTTTTTCGGGCTAGAAGAACAGTGTTTTGTAACTCCGACATCCGCTTAAGCCTCAACAATATCCATCGTTACTATATTAAATTTTGTCAATAATTTCTATAACTCTGCCTTCCTACGAAGACTAGCACATTTCAAAAATGACCTAGTTTCATATGCCATTTTTGAAACAATCTGATGAACTTGAGATATCCTTTGTATAGTTAGTTTACTTACATCCTGTTTCAAACAAATTATATGTACAACATCGTGAACTGTAAGACAACGGGACGGCATGTTAGCATGCAAAATTGAGTCTATTGCCTATGGTTACTATGATGGCACCTCGACGAAAATGTTTTTTAACTGCAGTATTAGATATCAATTTGCTACTCCACATTCAAAAGTATAAATTATATATATTGTGACGTTATGCTTTTTACCGTCCCTGGGGAGGCGTTGCACAACGTAAATGACACCTATGCAGGTTTATCGCGAGCCCGTATTTAATAATTATTGATGGACGCCCGAACTCGCGATTTTCAACACTTGTCTGCCGGCTTGAGACTCTCTTACACTCTAGGTCGCGGGGGAGAGGTACAGGGAGAATGGTACGCAAAATAAGACACGCGACTTTATAAAATTTTAAACACTTTGTAATTTATTAATAATAAAAGAATCAAGATTAAGCCTACTCGCGGACGCGTGCTCGTCCTCGGGCGAGCTCACCGTCTATATCGCGGGCTGGCTCTAAGGTTAGAACTCGCGGCGGGGAGGTATATTCCAACACTCCTACCTGTCTCTAATCCCTTTGCTCGACTTCCTCGCGTTCTGGTGTGCCTCGTGCCCTGTGGATGCGCACGCGAAAGAAACTTATCACTGCTCGGAAAATACACACGGAGGGTAAATGCTCGGGTCGCTCCGGTTGTCGCCTTGGAAAAATGCTCGTTGCTCGCTCGGTTGTGGTACTCGATACTCGGGGTCCTCGTTCGATACTTACGATGTTCGCACGCTCGGTAGCTACGCCGGTTCGCGGCGTCTCTCACTCTCTCACTCGCACTCATGCATTTCCCTTAGATCGCTCTCTCGCGCCTATCATACGTTTACACGCTTTCGCACCATATATGCCATATATCATATCGCACTCTCGCGCCCTCTTTTACAACTCTTATAACTGCGCGCGATTTTTGAAACACTCTTTCACGCATGTCTGGCTCTATTAGTTGCTCTTACGCATTTTCGCACAATTACATGCTCTCGCACGCTTACATTTTTGTTATCCGCTCGCACGCGCGCTGTGGATTGAGCCGTAGCCCTCCACCTTTTCCCAATATCACACGGCGCATACGCGTTGCCTCCACTCTCTCTCGTCTGTCTCTAATGCATTCATTCTCTCGCTATCCATCCTTCTCGCACTCATTCCTTGGTCAATAGCTCGCCAACATGGCGGCCGCCGCTCGCGCGCGTACGCCTCGTGGCTCGCATGCCTCGTATTTCTTGTCTCTCTCGCTCTCGTTGCTCCAGCGCTGCGCCGTCCGTCTCTCTCTCTCTCTCTCTCTCTCGCCTTGGCTGCCGCGCGCTGCTACGCGCTGTGCTTCCCCCACTCTCTCGCTCTCGCCTCGTGCTGTTGCTGCTCGGCGGCGGCTGCTCTCGGCGCCGCGCTGTCCTCCTGGCTCTACAGCTGACTGCTCGCTTGCTGCTGAAAGCACCACCGAGTATAAGAGTCTGTTATCTTAACTGGGTGGTGTCCAGGCGAGCAGTCCTCGACGGGATCCCCGTCACAATATGTACATATTACATAAACATAATAAAAGTATGCTCACTACATCCTTACATTTATAGTTATCATTATTATTTATAAATAACTATTCAAACAAAAATATTTGGACTCTAACACAATTCATTTTATTTTATATGAAGTACGAAATTATTTGAAACAACAACTTTAATAAAAATAAAGTAATAATGTATGGCATACATTTTTTAGTATATAGAAAAAATTTAAAGTGTCATGTGCTGCTTGTAGTTCAACAATATTAAATTTTAATTTTTTGATATATCAATCATTGATTAATCTTTAGTTTAGTATTCAATTTTTCTATTAAGCCTTTAATTAAAAATACAAATTATTGTTTTAGTTTTGTATTAGGATCGGCATAACACGAAAATAAACTTGACTATTTTTTAATGATCTCACTACTTTTTTAAGCTGTAATTTTTTATAAGAATTTATTAATTGCAAATTTATTTCGAAATAGTTATGATATGATTAATGTACTCAAATTATTTTAAGGAGATTAATTTTTTGGGAGCGATTACTAAGGAAGGTTTTTATCATAATAAAATGTAGCTTACATCAAACTTGCCTTAAGTATTTACTTTTGAAAAAAGTTTATTTTAGAAAGATTTCATTTTTTGGAGCGAATTATTATGAAAGGTTTTTAGAAGCATTGATTTTTTGGGAGCGAATTATTATGGAAGGTTTTTATCTTCATAATAAAATGTAACTTACATCAAACTTGCCTTAAGTATTTACTTTTGAAAAAAGTTTATTTTAGAAAGATTTCATTTTTTGGAGCGAATTATTATGAAAGGTTTTCAAGGAGATTTGATTTTTTGGGAGCGAATTATTATCGAAGGTTTTTATCTTCATAATAAAATGTAACTTACATCAAACTTGCCTTAAGTATTTACTTTTGAAAAAAGTTTATTTTAGAAAGATTTCATTTTTTGGAGCGAATTATTATGAAAGGTTTTTAAGGAGATTTGATTTTTTGGGAACGAATTATTATCGAAGGTTTTTATCTTCATATTAAAATGTAACTTACATCAAACTTGCCTTAAGTATTTACTTTTGAAAAAAGTTTTTTTAGAGAGATTTCATTTTTTTGGAGCGTATTATTATGGAATGTTTTTTAAGGAGTAAAGTATTCTTGAATTTTTTGTTTAAGGTATTCTTGAATATTTTTATTGAATAAGAGTATTGTAATAAGTAAGGTATTCTTGAATTTTTTGTCAGTATTAAATATTTTTAATAAGAGCAGTAATGGAAATATAATATTATTTCGATAAATATCAAACTCGACTTACTTATTTACTTTGTTTAAAAAATTTATTTGTTTAGAGATTTCAGTTCTTTTTAGTAAGAGTAACAATAAAATAATTATAATTTGTAATATAATCTTTGTTTTTAATTTATTATTATTGTGGTAAATATGAAAGTTATATATAGAATTAATTTTAAGAATTGAACATAGCCTTCCACCGTTGGCCAACGTAAAACATTGTATACGTTGTTGTCCAGCTCTCACGACGAGGACGTGCTGGTAGGCGCTTGGAAAATTCGCATGCATATACTATTACGCAGTATATGGATGCGTACCCTCCTTGAGAGCCACCTAAGACCTATAACCCTATAACTCTATAACCTTATAACCCCCTACCCCCCTCCCCAACTGTATAACCCGCAAATGCTATAACACCATACCCCCCTCCCCAAATCTATAACCCCATAATACTATAACCCCTACCCCCCTCCCCAACCCTATAACCCCATACCCCCCTCCCCAAATCTATAACCCCCGATACCCCCTCCCCAACTCTAAAACCCAACTCTATAACCCCATACCCTCCCCAACCCGCAAATGCTATAACCCGATACCCCCCTCCGCAACTCTATAACCCCCCTCACCAACTCTATAATCCGCAAACGCTATAACCCCCTACCCACCCTCCCCAACTCTATAACCCGCAAATGCAATAACCCCACACCCCCTCCCCAAATCTATAACCCGCAAATGCTATAACCACAAACCCCCCTCCCCAAATTTATAACCCTATAACCCTATAACCCCTACATATTCATTTTATTTTAGATAAAGACAATGGTTCCAATGGTGCCGGGATTTGCATCGTTTCCGACAATGATCGTCTATTCTAAGCGGCTGGACGTTTCGGAATATAGACCACCAGGTTACGTTCACCCCACTGTGGCCCCCAAGCAAGTGGTTCCTACGCTGTCGGACCCTAAGCTACATCGATCACCGGGTCAGGTTAATCCCACCTTGGCCCCGAGGAAGCAAGCGGCTCCTACAAAATCGGTGAAACCAATTAGGGCACCCAAAAAAATCGCTCCGTCATCGACGAGGTAACGACATGGCAAATATTATTGTTCAGTAAATCATACTTTTAATCTCATCTTTTATATATGCTACAAAAATAATTTTTCAGCCAACCGCGTTACCCTAGAACAATTTCGCCGAATTGTGATAGCTTCCAGGTGACGTTGAAACAGCAGGACAAATTTTTATTGAAGGGAACCATCGACATCGATAGTTTCTTTATTTGCGTAGACGAGCTGGAAGCTTTAAACTTCACGAGTAACCTGCAAATGGGCGTGTACAAGGCCTTCTGCAGCCGATGCAGCAATGCAAAAGCTCTGAAGCAATTGTCCCGTATGGTCAACGAAAACGATAAGGATTTCTCATGGTTGGAAGGCGTGCTGGGGAAGACGGATGAGTGGACTATCTACGCCCTCATGAAGGTTAATTAAAAGAATCGTATCACTCATTTACTTAACAAAATAGTAAAAATAAATAAATAATTTCTTATCCTATTTGGTGCAGCTCACAAAGACGTACAGGACCGTAAATTATATGGCCCTTGTTTGTAGGAAAATAATTATTCCAGCAATACAAGCATTGCCGTATGATTCCAAAACACGCCAGGTGTTTAGCGATGTGCCCAGTGATGTGATGGTCAAGGTCTTCAAAGAGGACGTGGCGGACTTTAGCAGGGAGGTTCGTACAACATGATCAGCATAACCCCGGGTCACCGTAACTCCGGATTGTCTTAACCCTGTGTTTATGCTATTTAATAATCCTGACATTAATCGTAGGTGAATAGATACAAGTTTGACCTGCTAAAGACAGACCGCGATCTGGTTGACCTGTACTTTTATGTATGTCGCCATGGTAGCCGGGACACGGAGACCTCATACAAATTGAGGAGCATCTTGTCTATAATTAACACTGAGAGTAGCGCCTTTCGTTTTCTTCAACTGCACACGGCCTTCGACTTGCCCTGCACACCGGACACGAACACGTTGTTCGATTACGACGCAGTTTCTCAAGTTTTCGGGTGCTCCAACTTCGTCAAAAGCAAGGCATATTTTTTGCAATCTGTGGGGCATTTTTATAACTTGGACAACACCAAAGTGAAGAGCTGTATTATGCTCACAGCTACGAGTCAATCCAACACCGCATACGTAGGAAGGCCTATCCCTACAGTATTGCCAATTTGGTGTTGTATAATAGCTTTGTTAATGCTCCTGGCGGCAAGTATGTCGGGTTTGCCAAGGAGTGTAACAACCACTGCAAGGAATTGTTGTCGTTGTACAAAGGCCATAGCCGTAACCTCAATTTACGCATGGAAATAGTAGAAGGGTGAGTCTTTGCGGCTATTCTTAATTAAGAATATAGTAATAATTAATGTTTTTACAGGTACGAAGATATCAGGGGGCTGTTGAAGTGCGATCAATTCCCGGCGAGGTGGTGCGCTGTGGACAAACGCACCCACATCTCTGACGTAACGATACTTCCAGAGATTTTGACACGACTGTACGAGCGCCATGCATTCATTTTAATTCCAAAATGGATGTCGTATCTCATGAAACAAGTTTCAAAGTCATACGAATACCTGCAGAAAATTCTGACGTCGGAGCCACTTGTGCTGCCATCGAAAGAGCACATCACGTCCGCTTACCATCACGAGCAGAAGCTCGTTTGCTTCCTCGATGGTAAGGGAGACCGTTTCGATTGGTCGTACATAATGCAGTTTTGCGACGAGGAACGCAGCAACAGCGACGTCAAGGTCTTCAGGCCGCTGACCACGATTCTTCACCGTAAGTATTTTATATATATACGTTTCAACTGTTTCCTTATCTAATTTTTCTTTCTATTTAGTCCAGACGTTCCGCAGAAGCCACGTGCGCTTCTCTATGTACAGCCCAGATGCTTGGAGCTACTCCCAGCTGCTGTACGGAATATCTCCGGCGAGTTCAGGACCTGGTCAGCCCAGTAACGAAGAACTTGTGCGCAAGTTGCTGCAGCGATACGCCCTTGCTCGGCAGTTTCTGGTCAGTCAGCACACTGGTATCAACAATTTGGATGGCTACACATTTTTTAGCAAGCCCGTCTGTAGCCAGCCTCGGGCCACCCACGACGAAGTGATGCAGTCTATAGTTAACCCGAAAATCCAGCTGTTGATATTCATTAACTGCAATTTGTTGGGCAGCGTGGACGTAATGACTTTGGAACCGGAATTGAGCACTGCCATTGTCCGATACGTAAAAAAGTGGCCAAAACGTTTTCTGGACAAAAGTATGGGCGCCGGCGAATGGTTCCGTGTGGAGAAGGCAAAGATGAAGACGATACTCCAACCTGGAGACACCATTGCCTTCCAACGGCAAAAAGGGCGCGTGCAAACAGTGAACCGCTCAGTTCACTGGAAAAAAAACAGGCCGGCATTATTTAAACACCACAACGAATTTCCTGTCGAAGTTCCGCAACCGCTGCTGGATCGCGTGCAGCAATTGGAGGAAAAAGCCCAACGAGACAGCGAACGAATTAGGCAGCTGGAGATGGAGCTTGAAAATGGTTTGATCTAAAACTGGGTCACTATAACCCTATAACCCTATAACCCTATAACCCTATAACCCTAAATTTTACGTTTCACAGCTTCGATCGTGGCGATGTACATGCCCCAGCCCGGCCCTAAGCCGGTTTCCACAGAACCGACACCACCGACACTACAGAGGTCCAGTTCTCAAAAGAGGAGCAATCCCTTCCTCAAAAAACCATCGGACACTTCAGCTGTCCAGCGTTTGGCAGATTGGGATAGCCTAGTGATGGATACGTCTAATAATCGTAAGCTTATTACCGTACCTATAACCCTATATACAAGAGCTAGCAACTTGTTCGGCTATTATAGCTGTACAATTCTCTCAGAACCTTCACAGTCATCTTCACCACCGACGGCACCACCCGCGGCACCACCCGCGGCACCACCGACGGCACCACCCGCGGCACCACCGACGGCACCACCGACGGCACCACCGACGGCAACACCGACGGCACCACCGGCGGCACCACCGGCGGCACCACCGGCGGCACCACCGACGGCACCACCGACGGCACCACCGACGGCACCACCGACGGCACCACCGGCGGCACCACCGACGGCACCACCCGCGGCACCACCGACGGCACCACCGACGGCACCACAGACGGCACCACCGACGGCAACACCGACGGCACCACCGGCGGCACCACCGACAGCACAGACACCGCCGAAACAGCCGGCAAAAAGTCCTCCGACGAAGAAACCAAAGACAGGTACAAGTATATTATTAAATTTCAGCGTATTTTTTATTTAACGTTTATTTTGAATTTCAGCGCAACCAAAATTGGCGTCAATCTTTACTGGAAGACGCAACCCTCCGCCGGCAACCGAGCAGAAGAGGGTCTGCAGCGCCTACACTTTGGAGCAGACGGCGGCCATTGTCCGCTACGTTCTGGCAAATCAAATGACGGAGGCGCAGCGGACAAAGTGCAGATTTTGGCCGAAGGCGACCAGGGCGTTACAGATACCAAATAGAGACCCGCAGTCTATTATGAACCGCTTCCGAAACACGCTTCTGAAATATGAAAAGCGTGATTTCATAAACACTTTTTAGTGCTCTGAAGAGGACTACAATTATTTGGCCGCCAATTGGTCCGTCAAAAAATAGTTATTTTAGTGTAGTGTTAGTGTAAGTTTAGTGTAAGTTTAGTGTAAGTTTCTACCAGAAATGGACAACAGTGCAACAACGGACGCAACCCAGTGACGTTGTTTCACGCATTCAGTGATGGACTCACACCCTAGCGCCATCACGGGAGGGAGGGAGGGTAAAGCAGCCATAACACTATTGTTATGCCGGTCCCAAGCCCGGAGAAATGCTGAGGGCCCACTTATTCTTTTTACAATAATTGCATTCAAATGTCGAGTATTTATAACCCTTGGTAATTATTATTGCAAATGAAAGCTTAACTTACAAGAGCGAAAAACTTTATTAAAATATTTGATTACAACAAATATTTTAATAAAGTTTTTCGCTTCATTATTCTTGCAAATGAAAGCTTAACTTACAAGAGCGAAAAACTTTATTAAAATATTTGATTACAACAAATATTTTAATAAAGTTTTTCGCTTCATTATTCTTGCAAATGAAAGCTTAACTTACAAGAGCGAAAAGCTTTATTGAAATATTTGATTACAACAAATATTGTAATAAAGTTTTTCGCTTCATTATTCTTGCAAATGAAAGCTTAACTTACAAGAGCGAAAAACTTTATTAAAATATTTAATTACAACAAATATTTTAATAAAGTTTTTCGCTTCAAAATGTAGCATGTTTTAATATATAATTTTTAATTTTAGCACTTGACATACAGGTCTGTAGAGACCTTAAAAAATTGCTTTTTAAGAATACTTCCGGTAATAGAAAGCTGTATCTTTGTATTTCACCCCTTGTCGGCCACTCCCGAGGGCGGGGGAGGGTAGGAATGGTTATTTTTTAAGAAAATTCGAGACTTCTCACCCCGACACTGTAACACCCCCCTTGTCGGCCACTCCCGAGGGCGGGGGAGGGTAGGAATGGTTATTTTTAAGAAAATCAGGCTGCAAACTTATGTGCGACGGCTGCACACCTATGTGCGACGACTTGATTACACTGCAAACTGAAAATCTACACCGGATCTTTGCGCTTCACAAGATTCTGAATATTTCCAGGACTTGAAAATTTTCAGATTTTTTCTAAATTTTTCCAAGTTGTAGGACGAAATAGACGAAAAATACAAGTATGGCCCATTCGACTCAGAATTCGATGCTGATCATTCCTAGCACTTGAAGAATTTTCCGATTTTTTCATAAATTTAAAACGTCAATTACAGAAAAACGGCCCGAAGGTTTTGCTTAATTCAAACGGATTTGGACTCTCCTTGAAAAACTATACAAGATAGCGGCGGTCCCGTTGAAATCCACCGAAATAATGGCTACTATACTACGAAAATGTAAAGGTTTGCAAGTACTATTGCTCTAGCATAGGATGCACTACTCCAAACTAAAAATCTCCGACGGATCTTTGCATTTCAGAAGATTCTGAACATTTCTAGGACTTGAAAAATTTTCAGATTTTTTCGAAATTTTTCCAAGTTTCCAGCCTATATTGATGAAAAATGCAAGTGAGTTATATAAAGAATTTAACGGGAGGGGGGAAATTTTACCCAGGATTTCGGTAGAACAAGCGACCCTCTTCCCGATGCCACAAGAAAATTTCGGAAAATTCCTGGGGTAAGCCCATTTTTCGCGGTTTTATTGCGGCCAGTACGGATTTTCACCCGGTTTCGATGCCGCGGCCACCCCCCCCCCTGCGCGCGAGACTATATATAGTATTTTTTACGGTTTTTCCGGGTTTTTTTCGGCACCCCGACGGCTCGCCGCCACCCCCCCTGCGCGCGAGACTATATATAGTATTTTTCACGGTTTTTCCGGGTTTTTTTCGGCACCGCGACGCGTCGCCACCACTCCCCCCTGCGCGCGAGACTATATATAGTATTTTTCACGGCTTTTCCGGGTTTTTCCACCCCACCCTCCACCCCGCCACGCCCCGAAGGAGGCATTTTGGACCCATGGTGTCTGATCGAAAAATGGTCAGAAACATCTCGAGAATTTTTGCCGACCATAAAAATTTTTGACCAAAAATATGACCCACTTCCGCTTACCCAATCTTGGAAATTCCAACGGATCTTTGCGTTTCACGAAATTCTGAACATTTCATTTACCCATTATTTTTTCGAAATTTTTCAAAGTCAATTTTGATCATGAAGGAGGCATTCTGGACCCATGGTGTATGATCGAAAAATGATCAAAAAAATCTCGAGAATTTTTTCCGACTACAAAAATTTTCAATTCAAAATTTGACTCCCTTCCGCTCATTAGATCTCGGAAATTCCACTGGATCTTTGTTTTTCACGAGATTCTGAACATTTCATATACCCATTATTTTTTCGATTTTTTTCAAAGTGATTTTAGACCATGAAGGAAGCGTTTTTGACCCATGGTGTCTGATTCAAAAGTAATCAGAAAATTGTCAAGAATTTTTTCCGACCATAGAAATTTTCAACTCAAAATTTGACCCCCTTCTGCTCACCCGATCTCGGAAACTCAACCGGATCTTTGTTTTTCGCGAGATTCTGAACATTTCATATACCCATTATTTTTTCGATTTTTTTCAAAGTTATTTTAGACCATGAAGGAAGCGTTTTTGACCCATGGTGTCTGATTCAAAAGTAATCAGAAAATTGTCAAGAATTTTTTCCGACCATAAAAATTTTTCAACTCAAAATTTG
This sequence comes from Philotrypesis tridentata, assembly GCA_018906965.1. Lineage (NCBI taxonomy): Eukaryota > Metazoa > Arthropoda > Insecta > Hymenoptera > Pteromalidae > Philotrypesis > Philotrypesis tridentata. The sequence continues at coordinate 15,352 of JACCIB010001192.1, forward strand.
ACCCCCTTCTGCTCACCCGATCTCGGAAACTCAACCGGATCTTTGTTTTCCGCGAGATTCTGAACATTTCACATACCCATTATTTTTTCGATTTTTTTCAGTTATTTTAGACCATGAAGGAAGCGTTTTTGACCCATGGTGTCTGATTCAAAAGTAATCAGAAGATTGTCAAGAATTTTTTCCGACCATAGAAATTTTCAACTCAAAATTTGACCCCCTTCTGCTCACCCGATCTCGGAAACTCAACCGGATCTTTGTTTTTCGCGAGATTCTGAACATTTCATATACTCATTATTTTTTCGATTTTTTTCAAAGTTATTTTAGACCATGAAGGAAGCGTTTTTGACCCCTAGTCACCAATCGAAAAATCAGAAAAATCTCGAGAAATATTTACGACCACTAAAGTTTTCAACTCAAAATTTGACCCACTCCCGCTGATCCGATCTCGGAAACTCCACCAGATCTTTGCGGTTCACAAAATTCGGAACATTTCATATTTTTTTGATTTTTTTCATGATCATTTTGAGTATGAAGGAAGCGTTTTTGACCTATGGTGTCTAGTTGAAAAATGGGTCCCATGGGTTGGGTTTAATTGCAAAATGCTCCGAAAAATCTCGAGAATTTGTTACGACCATAAAAATGGTCAAATCGTAATTTAATCCACTTCCTTTATTTCGTTCTTCAAAATTCTACCAGATCTTTGCGTTTTAAGACATTCGGAACATTTTCAGGACTTTAAAAATATCCCGTTTATTTTAATAATTTTCCAAGTTTTTAACATCTACAAAGAGGGGGGGTTGTAAGGCTTTGTACCAAAATGAAGATCGTGACGTAATTTACACGTTAATTATTCTGTACTTGGAATTATTTTAAAATTTTTGCAGCTTGAAATAAATTTGGAATTTCATCGAAATTTATCCAAGTTTTTTAGGTTATTTGCTGATCATACAGTTTTCAACATGAAAGATGTGACAACATGGAGAAATCGGGCTGATGTTATAGGATCCAAGGTTATTTTCTAAAGATGGCGACATCTTCCAGAAGTTGGTCTGTAATTGTTAAGGTCTACGGTTATTTTAAAAATGTGAGTTCCACGGTAATTGTTAGGGTCCAAGGATATTTTCATAATACGAATTCGACGGTTATTGTTATAGGGTCCAAGTTTATTTTTAAAATATAGTGAGATTTTGAACATGTCGGGCTGTAAAATCCAAGTGTAGATCCACCCGGAGACTGAATTGGTAGGAACAGAGTATTATGATATACCGATCTCCATATGGTACACTTCACTGCAGCCTCATCTTGAAATCGTAATTCAGTAGGGTCTGACTATTATTAATAGGAAGGTTACAAGGGCGGAGCTCCTCCTTTTTTTTAGAAACGGAAAATAGAATCCATTTTAAAAATTAAGATTTGAAAGAAGCGAAATAAACGTGTTGTCGTTTTTAATTACAGAACTAGTTAAAACTTCAACGTTATTTAGCAGATTCGTATTTTACTGTTTTTTTGTTTAGGTTATCGACTATTTCAAATGCTCAAATTCGCGGTGAAAAATTTCAGAAACTAAAAATTTGGATCTGAGTAGTGAATGTTTATTGGTCAGGCTGTACTTAAGAATCAGTCTATCGATTAATAATCGCTGTTTGTTATCCAAACATCAACTTGAGAAAGCTTTTATAGTGCACAACTTGAATGTCAATCACACAGATGATGTCTTCGACGTCGCTCAACTCGATTGCACAGTGCAAATGGAACTAGGTAAGTAGGTAACATGATACAAGGTAACATGCTAATCACTGTGCTGCGAGTTCCGGCTGTAAAGTCAAGTACTTGCAGTGTATGTATGTGAGTTTGAGAGTTTTTCCAAATTCTGAAAGTCACGAGCCTACTCTGTACATACTTGACTTTGCTGTGGTGACTCGATTGCACAGTGCAACTTGAATTAGGTAAGTAGGCAGGGGCGTATTAGCAATTCGGGGGGAATTGGAATTCCAGCGGCTTAGAGCTGCTCGTTACCGATTATTCCGCTTATGAGTGCCGTTTTTTATACAGCAGTTATAGCATACAGGGTAACACGCTAATCACTGTGCTACGAGTTCCGGCTGTAAAGTCAAGTACTTGCATCGTATGTATGTGAGTTTGAGAGTTTTTCGAAATTCTGAAAGTCACGAGCATACTCTGTACATACTTGACTTTGCTGTCGTGACTCGATTGCACAGTGCAACTTGAATTAGGTAAGTAGGCAGGGGCGTATTAGCAATTCGGGGGGAATTGGAATTCCAGCGGCTTAGAGCTGCTCGTTACTGATTCTTCCGTTTATGAGTGCCGTTTTTTATACAGCAGGAATAGCATTTGGGTGTTTGGAGACCGCAGAGCATGGAGCTGCGGTATACAAGTTTAACTCCTTTTGGTTGTTGGGTGAGGACCGCAGAGCATGGAGCTGCGGTATACAAGTTTAACTCCATTTCGGTAATCGCAGGTGTGAGTGCAGAGTTAGGGGCTGCGCTATATAAATGAAACCTCTTATTTTGACTGTGTGTGTTTTTGTGAATGTGTGAGTTTAAGTGGAGTCGAGGCCACTCTAAAAATTCCTCATTGAATTGAATTTAAAAATCGGGTATTTTTTTCAGTGTATCATCGCCAGCAGGAGGACCAGCGGAGCAGCACAACCAGAGGACCATTACCAGCAGAAGGACCAGCGGACCAGGCCGACGATCAGAGGACCATCAGCAGCAGAAGGCGAGGATCAACGGACATCGGACCAACAGGACCATCGGGTAAGGCCCTCCCTCAGGGAGTATATATTATTAAGGATGAAAAGAGCTGAGCAACTCCGTTGCATGAGGTTCCCAGAGAACCTTTGGCAATGGACTTGCAAGGTTCTTTGAGTCTCGAAATAGTTAGGAATTGCGACAAAGTGCAGGTGGGTTTAGGGAAATACGGTTCTCGGAATCGTTTGCTTTGGCAAAGATAACCTTTAAAAAAGTTTATCTTTGCGAAAGCAGGCGTTCTCGGTGATCGATCCCATGCTGGCTAATACTTAACCGGTGTCACACTACCATGACACCCCACCTGTGCGAGGGAAAGGGTGTAGGTCGTCGCGAGGGCCCCTCTTATGCCCGACCCTTTTCTCGTCGTAGCTAGGAGGTTAGGGGGTTTGGAAGGTCAATCTGGACTATGGCTGGTCGGACCCGGGTCCGCTCGAGGTACTCGGATCGTGGTGTAGGGCCGTCAGAGTATCACTCCTTGATTAAGGGGTGTGTCGCTCCCGTTGACCACCACTTCCAGATGCCACCAGTATCAAACATTGCACTGCCCACGGTTTGCTTTCCGAAACGGTCTTGTACTTAGGACGCGAACAAGACCGGCCCCATCGATGAATTCTTGCGAAGGTTTATTATAATAATTATTGTGTAAATAGAAGAATAAGCCATTTTTCGAGAAAATTTCAACGGAATTTTCATCAGAATTGAAAAATATTTCGAACATCGAGCCACTTTTTGGAAATATTACCAATATCAAAAACTACGAAAATATTGAGAATTTCCAAGAATTTTAAGAATATCCAAGAATTTTAAGTGTTTTAAGAATTTTAAGAATATTAAGAATTTCAAGAATTTTAAGAATTTCAAGAATTTTAAGAATATTAAGAATATTAAGAATTTCAAGAATTTCAAGAATATTAAGAATTTTAAGAATTTTAAGAATTTTAAGAATTTCCAAGAATTTTAAGAATTTCCAAGAATTTTAAGAATTTCCAAGAATTTTAAGAACTTTAATCGAGCTTTATCAGTAGGTAAATCAGAAACCTGCCTTACCGACAGTCGGTAAACAGGAAACCTGCCTTGCCGACAGTCGATAAAGTAGAAAAGGGCCTTACCAGTAGTCGGTAAAACAGAAACCCTGTTTTACCATCAGCCACGAATTTATAGAATTTCCAAGAATTTTAAGAATTTCCAAGAATTTTAAGAATTTAAAGAATTTCCAAGAATTTTAAGTATTATACGAATTTTAAAAAATTCCCCCCCCACGCGTGATCATATATAAGAATACACTTGATTTTTAAAAAATCCCTAAAAATTTGAAAAATCCCTAGGAATTTCAAAAATCCCTAGAATTTTCAAAAACTCCCTAGAAATTAGAAAAATCCTTCAAATTTTCAGAATATCCAAGAATTTTAAGAATTTCAAAGAATTTAAAGAATTTTAAGAATTTCCGAGAATTTTAATCCTGCTTTATCATCCGGTAAATCAGAAATCAGAAAATCCTGTTTTACCATTAGCCACGGATTTATAGAATTTCCATGAATTTACAAGAATTACCAAGAATTTTCAATAAATTCCAAGAATTTTCAAGAAATTCAAGGAATTTTCAATAATTTTAAGAATTTTAATCCTGCTTTATTAGTCGGTGAATCAGAAATCTGCCTTTTCATTGGTCGGTAAAACAGAAAACCCGATAACCTGCCTCACCAACAGTCGGTAAAGTAGGAAATCGCATTACCAGTAGTCGGTAAAACAGAACACCCTGTTTTACCATCACCAACGGATTTATAGAATTTCCTAGAATTTTGAAAATTTACCTAGAATCTTAATTTTCCCAGAATTTCCAAGAATTTAAACAATTTTTAGAATTATAAGAATTTTAAAAAATTCCCCCACGCACGCGTATTTTCAAATTATTCCTAGAATTTCAAAAAACCCTAGAATTTTCCAAAAATTTCTAGAATTTTCCAAAAATTTCTAGAATTTTCAAAAATTTCTAGAATTTCAAAAATTCCTAGAATTTTCAAAAATGTATAGAATTTCAAAAATTCCTCAAATTTTCAGAATATCCAAGAATTTTATGAATTTCCAAGAATTTAAGAATATTAAGATTCTGAAGAATTTCCAAGAATTTGAATAATTTCCAAGAATTTTAAGAATTTCCAAGAATTTTGAGAATTTTAAGATTTTCCAAGAATTTTAAGAATTTCCAAGAAACTCCAAGAATTTTAAGAATTTCCTAGAATTTTAAGAATTTTTATAACCCTAAAACCCCCTACCCCCTCCCCAACCCCCTACCCCCCTCCCCAACTGTATAACCCTATAATGCTATAACCCCCTACCCCCTCCCCAGCCCTATAACCCTATAGCCCTATAACCCTATAACCCTGTAACCATGCAACCCTGTAACCCTGTAGCCCTAAAACCCTAAAACCCTGTATCCCTGAAACCCTGTAACCCTATAACCCTGTAACCCTATAACCCTATAACCATGCAACCCTGTATCCTTGTAACCTTGTAACCTATAACCCTGTAACCCTATAACCCTGTAACCCTATAACCCTAAACCTGTAACCCTATAACCCTATAACCATAAAGTTGTAACCCTGTAACCATGCAACCCTGTAACCCTATAACCCTGTAACGCTATAACCCTGTAATCTGTAAACCTGTAACCCTAAAACCCTATAACCCTATAACCCTGTATCCTTGTAACCTATAACCCTGTAACCCTATAACCCTATAACCCTATAACCCTATAACCCTGATAACCCTATAACCCTGTAACCCTATAACCCTAAACTTGTAACCCTGTAACCCTATAACCATAAACTTGTAACCCTGAAACCCTAAACCCTATAGCCCTGTAACCCTATAACCCTCTAATCTATTCTCTACAACTTCATAACCCGCAAATGCTATAACCCCCTACCTCCCTCCCCAACTCTATAACCCTATAACCCCCTACCCCACCCCCCCGTCACAACTCTATAACCCGCAAATGCTATATCCCCATACCCCCCTGTCCAACACCATAATTTGCCATTGCTATAACCCAAATCGGTACCAAAAGTGTGGAAAAAATGCGAAATTTTAAATGTGTTTTTTTCGGCCAAGGAAGATTTTAGAGATCCAAACGCGAAAATTAGAACTCAAGTGCTTATTTTTGGATTCTCTAACGAATGGGCCTATTTTGTTTTTCGACATGAAAATGGCCTACACTGATAGAAGACGGAAAAACAAACTTTTCTTGTATTTTTTTTAACACTAACCCTATAACCCACTACTCCCTCCACAATCCTATAACCCGTAAATGTCATAAGCCCCTATGCCCCAACTCTACAACCATCAAATGCTGTAACTCCACACCCCCGTCCACAACTCTATAACTATCAAATGCTATAACTTCCTACCCTCCCTCTCCAAGCCTATAATCCGCAAATGCAATAACCCCATACCTACACAACCCAACACTAACCCGCAAATACAAATAACCTCATAGACAACTCTCCTCAACATTATAACCCTAAAACCAAATGCCCCACCCTCCTCAAAACTATGACCCGCAAGTGCAACAACCTGATACGCCACCGTCCTGAAACCTATAACTTTAGAACACTATAACCCCATAAATTGAATAAAAAGTGTCGGGAAAACATGGAAAATCTTATAGGTGTTTTTTCGGACCCAGGAAGATTTTATAAATCCAAACGCAAAAATTAGAAGGCAAGTGCTTATTTTTGGATTCTCTATCGAATGGACCTATGTTGTTTTTCGACCTGAAAATGGTCGAAAACGAAAGTAGACGAAAAAATAAAAGTATTTTACTATAATCCTATAACCCTGAACTGTAGTGCGAAAAGCCCCGACTAAGAGGCGCTTCGCTGTTTCTTCGGGAAAGGCGGGAATCGGGTAATTGAAGAAAAACACTGCGATTGAGCGGAAAAAACACAGAAGTTTATTCGCTCAAAGAGAGAGGGGAAAGCCTTTCGGCATAAAACCCCTCTCGATGTGTACACGCTGCGGAGAGAGAACGAGAGTGTGGACGTGTGTGTGTGTGTGACCTCGAACGAGATCGAGTACGAGAATCCAGGTTCTACGTCTAGAACCTGGACAGACGAAGTGAGTGCGCGGCCGTTCTTCGCACCGGCACTCCTGACGTGGACGACGCGCGCGTACGCGAGGACGCGGAGATCGCGATCGCGAGAGGCACGAGAAAGGCGCGCGAGAGAAAGAGAGCGAGAGACAAAGGGAGAGATCGTGAGATCGCGGGTGTGCACAGGAGAGAGAATGAGAGAGAGAGAGAGAGAGAGAGTTACACTGCACTGCACTAGACGATGACGATGACGACGACGACGATAACGACGACGATGACGAACGTGAGGACGAGTACTTGGTGAATGGCGTGGCGCTATTCAAAGTTACCGGCTTCAACTTGCGAGTGGTTAACTTGCGAGTTGGAGACGGACTGGACGAGCGCGTGCGCTGACGGCGTCGCCACGAGGTCGGCGCCGCCGCTGCGCATGCGCGTGTACTGATTCTCCGCTTGCGCGCGTCGATCTCGCGAGATGGAGCCTCATGCCCTTGTGGCAAGCCGTTTCCGACGGAACAAACCCTATAATCCTATAACTATACTTTGTAGGCTCTATAACTTCCGCTAGTGCAATAACCCCATAGCCAACGATTTTAAACACTCAAACCCGCAAATATAATAACTCCATAGACATATCTCCCCAACACTATAGCTCTGTAACAGCAATAACGCAATACCCTACCTCTGGAAAACTATAAGCTGCAAGTACAATAACCTGAAACCCCACCGTTTTGAGACCTATAACCTTATAACCCTATAACCCTGTAATCGGAACAAAAAATGTCGGGAAAACAAGCGAAATTTCATATAGGTGTTTTTTTCGGCCCAAGGAAGATTTTATAAATCCAAACGCAAAAATTAGAAGACAAGTGCTTATTTTTGGATTCTTTATTGAATGGGCCTATGATTTTTTTAGGCCGGAAAATGGTCTGAAATGAAAGCAGATCGAAAATTAACCTATTTTACTATAACCCGCAATTACCCGAATTTTGGACACTGACACTTATGTGCGACGGGCTGACAACTATGTGCGACGAGCTAACACTTATGTGCGAAGACTCAATTACGTCCCAAACCGAAAAACTTGGATGGATCTCTGGATTTCACCCCTTGTCGGCCACTCCCGAGGGCGGGGGAGGGTAGGAATGGTTATTTTTTAAGAAAATCCGAGATTTCTCTCCCCGACACTGCAACATCCCATAGTCGGCCACTCCCAAGGGCGGGGGAGGGTAGGAATGGTTATTTTTAAGAAAATAAGGCTGCAAACTTATGTGCGACGGCTGCACACCTATGTGCGACGACTGCAAACCTATGTGCGACGACTTGGTTACACTGCAAACTGAAAATCTCCAGCGGATCTTTGCGTCTCAGAAGATTCTGAACATTTCTAGGACTTGAAAATTTTTTCGATTTTTTCGAATTTTTTCTAAGTTCCCAGCCGGTTAGGTTAGTATATATGATGTTCTATCGGTAGGTCGAAGGAATTTCGACGCTGAATCCAGATCCGTCGGCCGTTTTCCGCTACGACCCTTCTTTCTACTACTTTTTCGGTGAATTTCTTAGGTTACCTAAGGGTTATTGTAGATTTTTGTCTATAATTCGGTAAATTTGGCCCGGATCGCTGAGACTCAAGCGGATCTTTGCATTTCAGAAGATTGTGAACATTTCTAGGACTTGAAAAATTTTCAGAATTTTTCGAAATTTTTCCAAGTTCCCGGCCCGAATTGAAAAAAATGCAAGTGTGGCTCATTCGACTCAGAATTCGACGCTGATCATTCTTGGAACATGAAGAATTTTCCGATTTTTTCATAAATTTCAAACGTGAATTACAGCAAAACGGCCCGAAGGTTATGCTTGATTCAAACGGATTTGGACTCTCCTTGAAAAACTGTACAAGATAGCGGCGGTCCCGTTGAAATCCACCGAAATAATGGCTACTATACTACGAAAATGTAAAGGTTTGCAAGTACTATTGCTCTAGCATAGAATGCACTACTCCAAACTAAAAATCTCCGACGGATCTTTGCATTTCAGAAGATTGTGAACATTTCTAGGACTTGAAAAATTATCAGATTTTTTCGAAATTTTTCCAAGTTCCCAGACCATTTCAAGAAAAAATACAAGTGTGGCACATTCGACTCAGAATTTCATCCTGAGCATTTTCCCGAATTTTGGACTGTGACACTTATGTGCGACGGGCTGACAACTATGTGCGACGAGCTAACACTTATATGCGAAGACTCAATTACGTCTCAAACCGAAAATCTTGGATGGATCTCTGTATTTCACCCCTTGTCGGCCCCTCCCGAGGGCGGGGGAGGGTAGGAATGGTTATTTTTAAGAAAATCAGGCTGCAAACTTATGTGCGACGGCTGCACACCTATGTGCGACGGCTGCACACCTATGTGCGACGACTTGGTTACACTGCAAACTGAAAATCTCCAACGGATCTTTGCGTTTCACAAGATTCTGAACATTTCCAGGACTTGAAAATTTTTTCGATTTTTTCGATATTTTCCTAAGTTCCCAGTCCATGTCATGAAAAAATACAAGTCAGGCTCATTCGACTCGGAATTTCTTCCTGATCATTTTCCCGAATTTTGGACTGTGACACTTATGTGCGACGGTCTGACAACTATGTGCGACGAGCTAACACTTATGTGCGAAGACTCAATTACGTCCCAAACCGAAAAACTTGGATGGATCTCTGTATTTTACCCCTTGTCGGCCCCTCCCGAGGGCGGGGGAGGGTAGGAATGGTTATTTTTAAGAAAATCAGGCTGCAAACTTATGTGCGACGGCTGCACACCTATGTGCGACGACTTGATTACACTGCAAACTGAGAATGTCCGACGGATCTTTGCGTTTCACAAGATTCTGAACATTTCTAGGACTTGAAAATATTTTCGATTTTTTCGAATTTTTTCTAAGTTCCCAGCCTATATCGAGGAAAAATACTAGTATGGCTCTTTCGACTCGGAAATTCTTCCTGATCATTTTCCCGAATTTTTGAGTTTTCTCAGCCCAATCCGGAAACCCCCCGAAACTGTAACACCCATTGTCGGCTACCTTCGAGGGCGGGGTAGGGTAGGAATGAGTATTTTTTAAGGAATTCCGAGACTTTCTTCTCCAAGCTGAAAATCACACGGGATCTTTACGTTTCACGAGATTCTGAAAATTTCCATGACTTGCGAAATTTCTTAATTTTGTTGAAATTTTCCTAAGAATTCAGAAATTCTAAAATATAAGAGTGGGCCCTCAGCATTTCTCCGGGCTTGGGACCGGCATAACAATATTGTTAAGGCTGCTTTACCCACCGATTCGGCTTAAACGGCACGATGGTAGGCGTAACGGCACTATAGTGGGCGTCCGGTTACTCGCACACTTGCAACGGCACTGTGGTGGGCGTCCATTACCATAACCGGCACTATGGTGGGCGTCCGGTTACTCGCGCACTTGCAACGGCACTGTGGTGGGCGTCCATTACCATAACCGGCACTATGGTGGGCGTCCGGTCACTCGCGCACTTGGAACGGCACTGTGGTGGGCGTCCGATCACTCGCGCACATTATTTCCAGGCCTTGTTTAAAACCGCAGCATCCTCTTTCGTAAGGCCATACTTGGCTGCTATGGCGTTAAGAGGCATGGCGGATATTAGTTTGGCCTTGTTTCGCACCGTGGCTACTGTTTTATGGACCCCATTCTTCTTCAAGAAGTCAACGGCTCCCGTCCACAGATTTCTGACTTTTTTGCCAGACTGCAACTCCGTCTTCTTCGTGAGAAGGTAGCGGATCAACAGCTTTTCTTCGCGGGTGCTGAAGCTCTCTCTCGTGGCTGCTTTTGCGGTCGGACCCGCAGGTGGCGCGCATCTCAACAAATCGTTGGTTACGACCTTAATTTTTTTGGTAGACGGTTCGATCTGTATATGAATACAATTATTATTAGAGTAGCAATTTCAATGTTTATCATGAAAAAATTACATTATTCCAACTCACTTGTGACCTCTCAACTTCACGTTTTTGACTTGTTGCCGCCGTTTCTTCTTCTGCGGGGTGTTTGTAGGGTAAACATTTTCGGAGGGTCGAAGGATTTTCGATGCTGAGTCCGAATCCGTCGACCATTTTGCTCTAGGACCCTTCCTTCTTACGTTTTTTCGGTAAGTTTCGAAGGGCGATAACGTATGAACCTTATATAAACCTTAGCTATAAGTCGGATTGATATAGTTCCACAGACAGATCTTTACGTTTGAGAGAATTCTGAACATTTCTAGCACATAAAATTTTTCTCGATTTTTCGAAATTTTTTCAAGTCCAAATGACCCTTAGGAATTCCATATGAACCTTAGATTTACTCGACTGATCTTTGCGTTTCAGAGAATTCTGAACATTTCTAGCACATAAAATTTTTCTCGATTTTTCCGAAATTTTTCAAAGTCCGTATGAACCTTATTTTAATACTGAAAATATTACGATATATTCTCTTATCGTATAACAAATTATTTTCGTCCGATTAGCTCGAGACTATAGCCTGTGAAAATATCTCACCCCGACACTGTAACACCCTTGGCGGCCACTCCCGAGGGCGGGGGAGGGTAGGAATGGTTATTTTTAAGAAAATCAGGCTGCAAACTTATGTGCGACGGCTGCACACCTATGTGCGACGAGCTAACACTTATGTGCGAAGACTCAATTACGTCCGAAACTGAAAATCTACGATGGATCTGTGTATTTAACCTCTTGTCGGCCCCTCCCGAGGGCGGGGGAGGGTAGGAATGGTTATTTTTAAGAAAATTCGAGATTTCTCACCCCGACACTGTCACACCCCTTGTCGGCCACTCCCGAGGGCGGGGGAGGGTAGGAATGGTCATTTTTAAGAAAATCAGGCTGCAAACTTATGTGCGACGGCTGCACACCTATGTGCGACGACTTGGTTGCACTGCAAACTGAAAATCTCTAACGGATCTTTGCGTTTCACAAGATTCTGAACATTTCCAGGACTTGAAAAATTTTCCGATTTTTTCGAAATTTTCCTAAGTTCCCAGTCCATGTCAAGAAAAAATACAAGTGCAGCTCATTCGACTCAGAATTTCATCCTGAGCATTTACCCGAATTTTGGACTCTGACACTTATGTGCGACGGGCTGACAACTATGTGCGACGAGCTAACACTTATGTGCGAAGACTCAATTACGTCCCAAACTGAAAATCTACGATGGATCTTTGTATTTCACGCCTTGTCGGCCACTCCCGAGGGCGGGGGAGGGTAGGAATGGTTATTTTTAAGAAAATCCGACTGCAAACTTATGTGCGACGGCTACACACCTATGTGCGACGGCTGCACACCTATGTGCGACGACTTGATTACACTGCAAACTGAAAATCTCCAACGGATCTTTGCGTTTCACGAGATTCTGAACATTTCCAGGACTTGAAAAATTTTTCCATTTTTTCGATATTTTCCTAAGTTCCCAGTCCATGTCAAGAAAAAATACAAGTGAGGCTCATTCGACTCGGAAATTCTTCCCGATCATTTTCCCGAGTTTTGCACTCTGACACTTATGTGCGACGGGCTGACAACTATGTGCGACGAGCCAGCACTTATGTGCGAAGAGTCAATTACGCCTTGTCGGCCACTCCCGAGGGCGGGGGAGGGTAGGAATGGTTATTCTTAAGAAAATCAGGCTGCGAACTTATGTGCGACGGCTGCACACCTATGTGCGACGACTTGATTACACTGCAAACTGAGAATGTCCGACGGATCTTTGCGTTTCACAAGATTCTGAACATTTCCAGGACTTGAAAATTTTTCGATTTTTCGATATTTTCCTAAGTTCCCAGTCCATGTCGAAGAAAAAATACAAGTGAGGCTCATGTCGACTCGGAATTTCTTCCCGATGTTTTTCCTCGAATTTTTGGACTCCTGACACTTATGTGCGAAGGGCTGACAAACTATGTGCGACGAGCTGGACACTTATGTGCGAGAGACTCAGTTACGTCCTCAAACTGAAAATCTCGAGATGGATCTTTGCTATTTCACCCCATTGTCGGCCCACTCCCGGAGGGCGGGGGAGGGTAGGAATGGTTATTTTTTAAGAGAAAATTTCGAGAATTCTTGCTCACCCCGACAGCTGTCATCCACACCCCTTGGTCGGGCCCATTCCCGAGGGCGGGAGAGGGTAGGAATGGTTATTTTTAGGAAAAGTCCCGACTGCAAACTTATGTGCCGACGGCTGCCACACCCTATGTGCGGACGGCCTGCACACCTATGTGCGACGACTTGGTACACTGCAAACTGAAAATCTCCCACGGATCTTTGCGTTTCAACAAGATTTCTGAACATTTCCAGGACTTGAAAAATTTTCCGATTTTTCGAAATTTCCAAGTTGTAGAAAAAATAACGAAAAATACAGGGACGGATTGCGTACTCACGAATTCGAATTTTTGATCATTTGCACGTTTTCGATTTTTTCGAAGCTCTTCTAAGATAGCGCGGTCCCCCCAAAAAAGACATACCATAAGTTCAATGCTCTAGCAAGGAAAATACTAAAAATCTCGACGGATTTTGCTCGAAGATTCGACATTTCTAGGACTTGAAATTTTTCGATTTTTTCGATTTTTCCAAGTTCCTCCCAAGAAAAAAATCAAGTTGGCTCATTCACTCGGAATTTCTTCCGGGAGTCATTTTCACCGAATTTTGGACTTTGACACTTATGTGCGACGGGCTGACAACTATGTGCGACGAGCTAACACTTATGTGCGAAGACTCAATTACGTCCCGAACCGAAAAACTTGGATGGATCTCTGTATTTCACCCCTTGTCGGCCCTCCCGAGGGCGGGGGAGGGTAGGAATGGTTATTTTTAAGAAAATCAGGCTGCAAACTTATGTGCGACGGCTGCACACCTATGTGCGACGGCTGCACACCTATGTGCGACGACTTGGTTACACTGCAAACTGAAAATCTCCACGGATCCTTTGCGTTTCACAAGATTCTGAACATTTCCAGGACTTGAAAATTTTTCGATTTTTTCGATATTTTCCTAAGTTCCCAGTCCATGTCAAGAAAAAATACAAGTGAGGCTCATTCGACTCGGAATTTCTTCCTGATCATTTCCCGAATTTTGGACTTTGACACTTATGTGCGACGGGCTGACAACTATGTGCGACGAGCTAACACTTATGTGCGAAGACTCAATTACGTCCCAAACCGAAAATCTTGGATGGATCTCTGTATTTCACACCTTGTCGGCCCCTCCCGAGGGCGGGGGAGGGTAGGAATGGTTATTTTTAAGAAAATCAGGCTGCAAACTTATGTGCGACGGCTGCACACCTATGTGCGACGGGTTATCATCACTGGAAACTGAAAATCTCCGGCGGATCTTTGCAACTCACGAGATTCTGAACATTTTTAGGACTTGAAAATTTTTTCGATTTTTTCCGAAATTCTTCCTAAGTTCCCAGTCCATGTCAAGAAAAAATACAAGTGTGGCACATTCGACTCAGAATTTCATCCTGAGCATTTACCCGAATTTTGGACTCTGACACTTATGTGCGACGGGCTGACAACTATGTGCGACGAGCTCACACTTATGTGCGAAGACTCAATTACGTCCCAAACTGAAAATCTACGGATGGATCTTTGTATTTCACCCCTTGTCGGCCACTCCCGAGGGCGGGGGAGGGTAGGAATGGTTATTTTTTAAGAAAAGAGAAAATCAGGCTGCAAACTTATGTGCGACGGCTGCACACCTATGTGCGACGGGTCATCATCACTGCAAAATGAAAATCTCCAACGGATCTTTGCAACTCAGGAGATTCTGAATATTTCTAGGACTTGGAAAATTTTCCAATTTTGTAGAAATTTTTCCAAGTTCCCAGCCTATATCTGGGAAAAATACAAGTGTGGCTCATTCGACTCAGAATTCGACGCTGATCATTCCTAGCACATGAAGAATTTTCCGATTTTTTCATGAATTTCAAACGTCAATTACAGAAAAACGGCCCGAAAGTTTTGATTAATTCAAACGGATTTGGACTCTCCTTGAGAAACTACACGAGATAGCGGCGGTCCCGTTGAAATCCACCGAAATAACGGCTACTATACTACGAAAATGTAAAGGTTTGCAAGTACTATTGCTCTAGCATAGGGATATACTACTCGAAACTAAAAATCTCCGACGGATCTTTGCATTTCAGAAGATTCTGAACATTCCTAGGACTTTGAAAATTTTCCAATTTTTTCGAAATTTTTCCAAGTTCCCAGCCTATATTGATAAAAATACAAGTGTGGCTTATTCGACTCGGAAATTTTTCCCGATCATTTTCCAAAAATGGCGATTTATGACTAAACTTGAAACGGCAATAACTCGAAAACGCCCCGAAATTTCGCATCAACTTGAACGGATTCGGATTCCTCTTGAAAAACTGGACAATATAGCGGCGGTCCCAGACTGGTCTGCCGAAAAAGGATGCTATAACTCTCTATACCATTGAAGTTTGAAAGGATTGCAAGTACTTATTGCTCTAGCAGAGGATACACCACTCGAAACTAAAAATCTCCGACGGATCTTTGCGTTTCACAAGATTCTGAACATTTCTAGGACTTGAAAAATTTTCCGATTTTTTCGAAATTTTTCTAAGTTCCCAGTCCATGTCAAGAAAAAATACAAGTGAGGCACATTCGACTCAGAATTTCATCCTGAGCATTTTCCCGAATTTTCCGGCTTTTTCAGAGAATTTTCCGGCATTTTCCGAGATTTTCCGAGGGACAATGGACGGAAATCCGGGCGAGGCTGAATTTCCCGGCTTTTCCGAGCGAAAATTTGGCCAAAATCCGGGCGAGCAGGAATTTTCCGAGGGAAAATTTGGGCAAAAACCGGGTTTTCCGGGATTTTCCGAGCGAAAATTTGGCCAAAAACCGGGTCAGCAGGAATTTTCCGAGGTGCGAATTCGGCCCAATTTCGGGTCATTTCCCCCCCCCCCCTCCGGCGGGCCCAGGTAGGTCGAGTTATAGGGTTAGGGTATTCCTACACATTCGTGGATTCATGGGATCCAGGCCATCGAAAGGTTTTGCCTTCTACGATGCATTCTTGTGCGAATTCGGTGAAATATGGGTCTTGAACTAAGACTTAGAAAATTCTATTGTCTAGTATTATAATTCATCAATATT
This sequence comes from Philotrypesis tridentata, assembly GCA_018906965.1. Classification (NCBI taxonomy): domain Eukaryota; kingdom Metazoa; phylum Arthropoda; class Insecta; order Hymenoptera; family Pteromalidae; genus Philotrypesis; species Philotrypesis tridentata. The sequence continues at coordinate 31,376 of JACCIB010001192.1, forward strand.
ACAGTCCATCAGATCCTTGTCATTGAAAGGTCTTGCCGAATTCACGATTGCGACACCTTCGTAGGTCGACTCGTGAAAAGTTGGGTTATTCCGTCAGAAAACCTAAACTAAAAACCTCAGTGTCTACAATTTCTACAATTGTATTACAACTGTCATAATTTCAAGTCCTAGTCATGGGGTTATCCATGCATTGACAGATATTTTGATGCCTATCGACTGCCACTAGATGGCAGACCTTAATTCTATGAAAAGTATGGGTATTTACTCACAAGAATCAGTAAAATGACAATTTTTGCCGTTTAATCGTTTTTTATTCAGAATAATTAGCTATGAACCATGGGGTATCCAAGTCATATGAAAGATCTGACCGAGCTCTATCCAAAGGTACCCTACTTTTTTCCAAAATCGATGAAAACTATGGGTATTCAGTCAAAAAACTACAAAATACTTAGAAAACCATGTATTGTTATATTATTACAAGTCCTAGTCATGGGGTATCCATGTCATATGACAGATATTTTGATGCACTATGGACTGTCATTGATGGCAGACGTTAATTCTATGAAAAGTATGAGTATTTACTAATAAGAATCTCAGAAAACACCCCCGACACTGTAACACCCCTTGTCGGCCACTCCCGAGGGCGGGGGAGGGTAGGAATGGTTATTTTTTAAGAAAATCCGAGATTTCTCTCCCCGACACTGCAACATCCCATAGTCGGCCACTCCCGTGGGCGGGGGAGGGTAGGAATGGTTATTTTTAAGAAAATCCGACTGCAAACTTATGTGCGACGGCTGCACACCTATGTGCGACGGCTGCACACCTATGTGCGACGACTTGGTTACACTGCAAACTGAAAATCTCCAACGGATCTTTGCGTTTCACAAGATTCTGAACATTCCTAGCACATGAAGAATTGTCCGATTTTTTCATGAATTTCAAACGTCAATTACAGAAAAACGGCCCGAAAGTTTTGCTTAATTCAAACGGATTTGGACTCTCCTTGAGAAACTACACGAGATAGCGGCGGTCCCGTTGAAATCCACCGAAATAACGGCTACTATACTACGAAAATGTAAAGGTTTGCAAGTACTTATTGCTCTAGCAGAGGATACACCACTTTAAACTAAAAATCTCCGACGGATCTTTGCGTTTCAGAAGATTCTGAGCATTTATAGGACTTGAAAAATTTTCAGATTTTTTCGAAATTTTTCTAAGTTCTAGACCCAAATTGAAAAAAATACAAGTGTGGCACATTCGACTCAGAATTTCATCCTGAGCATTTACCCGAATTTTGGACTCTGACACTTATGTGCGACGGGCTGGCAACTATGTGCGACGAGCTAACACTTATGTGCGAAGACTCAATTACGTCCCAAACCGAAAATCTTGGATGGATCTCTGTATTTCACCCCTTGTCGGCCCCTCCCGAGGGCGGGGGAGGGTAGGAATGGTTATTTTTGAGAAAATCAGGCTGCAAACTTATGTGCGACGGCTGCACACCTATGTGCGACGGCTGCGCACCTATGTGCGACGACTTGATTACACTGCAAACTGAAAATCTCCAACGGATCTTTGCGTTTCACGAGATTCTGAACATTTCCAGGACTTGAAAAATTTTTCGATTTTTTCGATATTTTCCTAAGTTCCCAGTCCATGTCAAGAAAAAATACAAGTGAGGCTCATTCGACTCGGAATTTCTTCCTGATCATTTTCCCGAATTTTGGACTTTGACACTTATGTGCGACGGGCTGACAACTATGTGCGACGAGCTAACACTTATGTGCGAAGACTCAATTACGTCCCGAACCGAAAAACTTGGATGGATCTCTGTATTTCACCCCTTGTCGGCCCCTCCCGAGGGCGGGGGAGGGTAGGAATGGTTATTTTTAAGAAAATCAGGCTGCAAACTTATGTGCGACGGCTGCACACCTATGTGCGACGGGTTATCATCACTGGAAACTGAAAATCTCCGGCGGATCTTTGCAACTCACGAGATTCTGAACATTTCCAGGACTTGAAAATTTTTTCGATTTTTTCGATATTCTCCTAAGTTCCCAGTCCATGTCAAGAAAAAATACAAGTGCAGCTCATTCGACTCAGAATTTCATCCTGAGCATTTACCCGAATTTTGGACTCTGACACTTATGTGCGACGGGCTGACAACTATGTGCGACGAGCTAACACTTATGTGCGAAGACTCAATTACGTCCCAAACTGAAAATCTACGATGGATCTTTGTATTTCACCTGTTGTCGGCCACTCCCGAGGGCGGCGGAGGGTAGGAATGGTTATTTTTTAAGAAAATCCGAGATTTCTCTCCCCGACACTGTCACACCCCCTTGGCGGCCACTCCCGAGGGCGGGGGAGGGTAGGAATGGTTATTTTTAAGAAAATCAGGCTGCAAACTTATGTGCGACGGCTGCACACCTATGTGCGACGGCTGCACACCTATGTGCGACGACTTGATTACACTGCAAACTGAAAATCTCCAGCGGATCTTTGCATTTCAGAAGATTGTGAACATTTCTAGGACTTGAAAAATTTTCCGAATTTTCCGAAATTTTTCTAAGTTCCCAGCCTATATCGAGGAAAAATGCAAGTGTGTCTCATTCGACTCGGAATTTCTTCCTGATCATTTTGGAAAATTGGCGATTTTTGACTAAATTTGAAACGGCAATAACTCGAAAACGCCCCGAAATTTCGCATCAAATTCAACGGATTCGGATTCCTCTTGAAAAACTAGACAATATAGCGGCGGTCACAGACTGGTCTGCCGAAAAAGGATGCTCTATACCATTGAAGTTTGAAAGGATTGCAAGTACTTATTGCTCTAGCAGAGGATACACCACTCGAAACTAAAAATCTCCGACGGATCTTTGCGTTTCACAAGATTCTGAACATTTCTAGGACTTGAAAAATTTTCCGATTTTTTCGAAATTTTTCCAAGTTCCCAGCCTATATCGAGGAAAAATGCTAGTATGGCTCATTCGACTCGGAAATTCTTCCTGATCATTTTCCCGAGTTTTGGACTCTGACACTTATGTGCGACGGGCTGACAACTATGTGCGACGAGCCAACACTTATGTGCGAAGACTCAATTACGCCTTGTCGGCCACTCCCGAGGGCGGGGGAGGGTAGGAATGGTTATTTTTTAAGAAAATTCGAGATTTCTCACCCGGACACGGTCACACCCCTTGTCGGCCACTCCCGAGGGCGGGGGAGGGTAGGAATGGTTATTTTTAAGAAAATCAGGCTGCAACCTTATGTGCGACGGCTGCACACCTATGTGCGACGACTCGATTACACTGCAAACTGAGAATGTCCGACGGATCTTTGCGTTTCACAAGATTCTGAACATTTCTAGGACTTGAAAAATTTTCAGATTTTTTCGAATTTTTTCTAAGTTCCCAGCCTGTTAGTACATATGATGTTCGATCGGTAGGTCGAAGGAATTTCGACGCTGAATCCAGATCCGTCGGCCGTTTTCCTCTACGACCCTTCTTTCTACTACTTTTTCGGTGAATATCTTAGGTTACCTAAGGGTTATCGTAGATTTTGGTCTATAATTCGGTAAATATGGCTCGAATCGCGGAGACTCAAGCGGATCTTTGCATTTCTCGACATTCCAAACATTTCTAGGACTTGAAAAATTTTCCGAATTTTCCGAAATTTTTCTAAGTTCCCAGCCTATATCGAGGAAAAATGCTGGTATGGCTCATTCGACTCGGAAATTCTTCCTGATCATTTTCCCGAATTTTCCGGCTTTTTCAGAGAATTTTCCGGCATTTTCCGAGATTTTCCGACGGACAATGGACGGAAATCCGGGCGAGGCTGAATTTCCCGAGGATTTTCCGGCTTTTCCGAGCGAAAATTTGGCCAAAATCCGGGCGAGCAGGAATTTTCCGAGGGAAAATTTGGGCAAAAACCGGGTTTTCCGGGATTTTCCGAGCGAAAATTTGGCCAAAAACCGGGTCAGCAGGAATTTTCCGAGGTGCGAATTCGGCCCAATTTCGGGTCATTTCCCCCCCCCCTCCGGCGGGCCCAGGTAGGTCGAGTTATAGGGTTAGGGTATTCCTGTTCGGTTGGTCGAAGGAATTTCGATGCTGAGTCCAGATCCGTCGACCATTTTGCTCTAGGACCCTTCCTTCTTACCTTTATTCGGTAAACTTTTTGAGGTCTTGGATAGGGTCCTGGGCTCATACTAGGTAAATATGATGTGGATCGATAAATTTCGACCAGATGTTTGCATTTCAGAAGATTCTGAACATTTGTAGGACTTTAAAAATTTTCCGAATTTTCCGAAAATTTTCCAAGTTCCCGACCTATATTAAGGAAAATTTAAAGTATGACTCATTCGACTCAGAATTTCTTCCTGATCATTTTGGGCTACACATTAATTTTCCGAGTTATAGGCTTCTATTGTCATATTATTACAAGTCCTAGTCATATTATTACAAGTCCTAGTCATGGGGTATCCATGTCATATGACAGATATTTTGATGCACTATCGACTGCCATAGATGGCAGACCTTAATTCTCTGAAAAGTATGGGTATTTACTCACAAGAATCAGTAAAAATGACAATTTTTGCCGTTTAATCGTTTTTTATTCAGAATAATTAGCTATGAACCATGGGGTATCCAAGTCATATGAAAGATCTGACCGAGCTCTATCCAAAGGTACCCTACTTTTTTCCAAAATCGATGAAAACTATGGGTATTCAGTCAAAAAACTACAAAATACTTAGAAAACCATGTATTGTTATATTATTACAAGTCCTAGTCATGGGGTATCCATGTCATATGACAGATATTTTGATGCACTATGGACTGTCATTGATGGCAGACGTTAATTCTATGAAAAGTATGAGTATTTACTAATAAGAATCTCAGAAAACACCCCCGACACTGTAACACCCCTTGTCGGCCACTCCCGAGGGCGGGGGAGGGTAGGAATGGTTATTTTTTAAGAAAATCCGAGATTTCTCTCCCCGACACTGCAACATCCCATAGTCGGCCACTCCCGTGGGCGGGGGAGGGTAGGAATGGTTATTTTTAAGAAAATCCGACTGCAAACTTATGTGCGACGGCTGCACACCTATGTGCGACGGCTGCACACCTATGTGCGACGACTTGGTTACACTGCAAACTGAAAATCTCCAACGGATCTTTGCGTTTCACAAGATTCTGAACATTCCTAGCACATGAAGAATTGTCCGATTTTTTCATGAATTTCAAACGTCAATTACAGAAAAACGGCCCGAAAGTTTTGCTTAATTCAAACGGATTTGGACTCTCCTTGAGAAACTACACGAGATAGCGGCGGTCCCGTTGAAATCCACCGAAATAACGGCTACTATACTACGAAAATGTAAAGGTTTGCAAGTACTTATTGCTCTAGCAGAGGATACACCACTTTAAACTAAAAATCTCCGACGGATCTTTGCGTTTCAGAAGATTCTGAGCATTTATAGGACTTGAAAAATTTTCAGATTTTTTCGAAATTTTTCTAAGTTCTAGACCCAAATTGAAAAAAATACAAGTGTGGCACATTCGACTCAGAATTTCATCCTGAGCATTTACCCGAATTTTGGACTCTGACACTTATGTGCGACGGGCTGGCAACTATGTGCGACGAGCTAACACTTATGTGCGAAGACTCAATTACGTCCCAAACCGAAAATCTTGGATGGATCTCTGTATTTCACCCCTTGTCGGCCCCTCCCGAGGGCGGGGGAGGGTAGGAATGGTTATTTTTGAGAAAATCAGGCTGCAAACTTATGTGCGACGGCTGCACACCTATGTGCGACGGCTGCGCACCTATGTGCGACGACTTGATTACACTGCAAACTGAAAATCTCCAACGGATCTTTGCGTTTCACGAGATTCTGAACATTTCCAGGACTTGAAAAATTTTTCGATTTTTTCGATATTTTCCTAAGTTCCCAGTCCATGTCAAGAAAAAATACAAGTGAGGCTCATTCGACTCGGAATTTCTTCCTGATCATTTTCCCGAATTTTGGACTTTGACACTTATGTGCGACGGGCTGACAACTATGTGCGACGAGCTAACACTTATGTGCGAAGACTCAATTACGTCCCGAACCGAAAAACTTGGATGGATCTCTGTATTTCACCCCTTGTCGGCCCCTCCCGAGGGCGGGGGAGGGTAGGAATGGTTATTTTTAAGAAAATCAGGCTGCAAACTTATGTGCGACGGCTGCACACCTATGTGCGACGGGTTATCATCACTGGAAACTGAAAATCTCCGGCGGATCTTTGCAACTCACGAGATTCTGAACATTTCCAGGACTTGAAAATTTTTTCGATTTTTTCGATATTCTCCTAAGTTCCCAGTCCATGTCAAGAAAAAATACAAGTGCAGCTCATTCGACTCAGAATTTCATCCTGAGCATTTACCCGAATTTTGGACTCTGACACTTATGTGCGACGGGCTGACAACTATGTGCGACGAGCTAACACTTATGTGCGAAGACTCAATTACGTCCCAAACTGAAAATCTACGATGGATCTTTGTATTTCACCTGTTGTCGGCCACTCCCGAGGGCGGCGGAGGGTAGGAATGGTTATTTTTTAAGAAAATCCGAGATTTCTCTCCCCGACACTGTCACACCCCCTTGGCGGCCACTCCCGAGGGCGGGGGAGGGTAGGAATGGTTATTTTTAAGAAAATCAGGCTGCAAACTTATGTGCGACGGCTGCACACCTATGTGCGACGGCTGCACACCTATGTGCGACGACTATGATTACACTGCAAACTGAAAATCTCCAGCGGATCTTTGCATTTCAGAAGATTGTGAACATTTCTAGGACTTGAAAAATTTTCCGAATTTTCCGAAATTTTTCTAAGTTCCCAGCCTATATCGAGGAAAAATGCAAGTGTGTCTCATTCGACTCGGAATTTCTTCCTGATCATTTTGGAAAATTGGCGATTTTTGACTAAATTTGAAACGGCAATAACTCGAAAACGCCCCGAAATTTCGCATCAAATTCAACGGATTCGGATTCCTCTTGAAAAACTAGACAATATAGCGGCGGTCACAGACTGGTCTGCCGAAAAAGGATGCTCTATACCATTGAAGTTTGAAAGGATTGCAAGTACTTATTGCTCTAGCAGAGGATACACCACTCGAAACTAAAAATCTCCGACGGATCTTTGCGTTTCACAAGATTCTGAACATTTCTAGGACTTGAAAAATTTTCCGATTTTTTCGAAATTTTTCCAAGTTCCCAGCCTATATCGAGGAAAAATGCTAGTATGGCTCATTCGACTCGGAAATTCTTCCTGATCATTTTCCCGAGTTTTGGACTCTGACACTTATGTGCGACGGGCTGACAACTATGTGCGACGAGCCAACACTTATGTGCGAAGACTCAATTACGCCTTGTCGGCCACTCCCGAGGGCGGGGGAGGGTAGGAATGGTTATTTTTTAAGAAAATTCGAGATTTCTCACCCGGACACGGTCACACCCCTTGTCGGCCACTCCCGAGGGCGGGGGAGGGTAGGAATGGTTATTTTTAAGAAAATCAGGCTGCAACCTTATGTGCGACGGCTGCACACCTATGTGCGACGACTCGATTACACTGCAAACTGAGAATGTCCGACGGATCTTTGCGTTTCACAAGATTCTGAACATTTCTAGGACTTGAAAAATTTTCAGATTTTTTCGAATTTTTTCTAAGTTCCCAGCCTGTTAGTACATATGATGTTCGATCGGTAGGTCGAAGGAATTTCGACGCTGAATCCAGATCCGTCGGCCGTTTTCCTCTACGACCCTTCTTTCTACTACTTTTTCGGTGAATATCTTAGGTTACCTAAGGGTTATCGTAGATTTTGGTCTATAATTCGGTAAATATGGCTCGAATCGCGGAGACTCAAGCGGATCTTTGCATTTCTCGACATTCCAAACATTTCTAGGACTTGAAAAATTTTCCGAATTTTCCGAAATTTTTCTAAGTTCCCAGCCTATATCGAGGAAAAATGCTGGTATGGCTCATTCGACTCGGAAATTCTTCCTGATCATTTTCCCGAATTTTCCGGCTTTTTCAGAGAATTTTCCGGCATTTTCCGAGATTTTCCGACGGACAATGGACGGAAATCCGGGCGAGGCTGAATTTCCCGAGGATTTTCCGGCTTTTCCGAGCGAAAATTTGGCCAAAATCCGGGCGAGCAGGAATTTTCCGAGGGAAAATTTGGGCAAAAACCGGGTTTTCCGGGATTTTCCGAGCGAAAATTTGGCCAAAATCCGGGCGAGCAGGAATTTTCCGAGGGAAAATTTGGGCAAAAACCGGGTTTTCCGGGATTTTCCGAGCGAAAATTTGGCCAAAAACCGGGTCAGTAGGAATTTTCCGAGGTGCGAATTCGGCCCAATTTCGGGTCATTTCCCCCCCCCCCTCCGGCGGGCCCAGGTAGGTCGAGTTATAGGGTTAGGGTATTCCTGTTCGGTTGGTCGAAGGAATTTCGATGCTGAGTCCAGATCCGTCGACCATTTTGCTCTAGGACCCTTCCTTCTTACCTTTATTCGGTAAACTTTTTGAGGTCTTGGATAGGGTCCTGGGCTCATACTAGGTAAATATGATGTGGATCGATAAATTTCGACCAGATGTTTGCATTTCAGAAGATTCTGAACATTTGTAGGACTTTAAAAATTTTCCGAATTTTCCGAAAATTTTCCAAGTTCCCGACCTATATTAAGGAAAATTTAAAGTATGACTCATTCGACTCAGAATTTCTTCCTGATCATTTTGGGCTACACATTAATTTTCCGAGTTATAGGCTTCTATTGTCATATTATTACAAGTCCTAGTCATATTATTACAAGTCCTAGTCATGGGGTATCCATGTCATATGACAGATATTTTGATGCACTATCGACTGCCATAGATGGCAGACCTTAATTCTCTGAAAAGTATGGGTATTTACTCACAAGAATCAGTAAAAATGACAATTTTTGCCGTTTAATCGTTTTTTATTCAGAATAATTAGCTATGAACCATGGGGTATCCAAGTCATATGAAAGATCTGACCGAGCTCTATCCAAAGGTACCCTACTTTTTTCCAAAATCGATGAAAACTATGGGTATTCAGTCAAAAAACTACAAAATACTTAGAAAACCATGTATTGTTATATTATTACAAGTCCTAGTCATGGGGTATCCATGTCATATGACAGATATTTTGATGCACTATGGACTGTCATTGATGGCAGACGTTAATTCTATGAAAAGTATGAGTATTTACTAATAAGAATCTCAGAAAACACCCCCGACACTGTAACACCCCTTGTCGGCCACTCCCGAGGGCGGGGGAGGGTAGGAATGGTTATTTTTTAAGAAAATCCGAGATTTCTCTCCCCGACACTGCAACATCCCATAGTCGGCCACTCCCGTGGGCGGGGGAGGGTAGGAATGGTTATTTTTAAGAAAATCCGACTGCAAACTTATGTGCGACGGCTGCACACCTATGTGCGACGGCTGCACACCTATGTGCGACGACTTGGTTACACTGCAAACTGAAAATCTCCAACGGATCTTTGCGTTTCACAAGATTCTGAACATTCCTAGCACATGAAGAATTGTCCGATTTTTTCATGAATTTCAAACGTCAATTACAGAAAAACGGCCCGAAAGTTTTGCTTAATTCAAACGGATTTGGACTCTCCTTGAGAAACTACACGAGATAGCGGCGGTCCCGTTGAAATCCACCGAAATAACGGCTACTATACTACGAAAATGTAAAGGTTTGCAAGTACTTATTGCTCTAGCAGAGGATACACCACTTTAAACTAAAAATCTCCGACGGATCTTTGCGTTTCAGAAGATTCTGAGCATTTATAGGACTTGAAAAATTTTCAGATTTTTTCGAAATTTTTCTAAGTTCTAGACCCAAATTGAAAAAAATACAAGTGTGGCACATTCGACTCAGAATTTCATCCTGAGCATTTACCCGAATTTTGGACTCTGACACTTATGTGCGACGGGCTGGCAACTATGTGCGACGAGCTAACACTTATGTGCGAAGACTCAATTACGTCCCAAACCGAAAATCTTGGATGGATCTCTGTATTTCACCCCTTGTCGGCCCCTCCCGAGGGCGGGGGAGGGTAGGAATGGTTATTTTTGAGAAAATCAGGCTGCAAACTTATGTGCGACGGCTGCACACCTATGTGCGACGGCTGCGCACCTATGTGCGACGACTTGATTACACTGCAAACTGAAAATCTCCAACGGATCTTTGCGTTTCACGAGATTCTGAACATTTCCAGGACTTGAAAAATTTTTCGATTTTTTCGATATTTTCCTAAGTTCCCAGTCCATGTCAAGAAAAAATACAAGTGAGGCTCATTCGACTCGGAATTTCTTCCTGATCATTTTCCCGAATTTTGGACTTTGACACTTATGTGCGACGGGCTGACAACTATGTGCGACGAGCTAACACTTATGTGCGAAGACTCAATTACGTCCCGAACCGAAAAACTTGGATGGATCTCTGTATTTCACCCCTTGTCGGCCCCTCCCGAGGGCGGGGGAGGGTAGGAATGGTTATTTTTAAGAAAATCAGGCTGCAAACTTATGTGCGACGGCTGCACACCTATGTGCGACGGGTTATCATCACTGGAAACTGAAAATCTCCGGCGGATCTTTGCAACTCACGAGATTCTGAACATTTCCAGGACTTGAAAATTTTTTCGATTTTTTCGATATTCTCCTAAGTTCCCAGTCCATGTCAAGAAAAAATACAAGTGCAGCTCATTCGACTCAGAATTTCATCCTGAGCATTTACCCGAATTTTGGACTCTGACACTTATGTGCGACGGGCTGACAACTATGTGCGACGAGCTAACACTTATGTGCGAAGACTCAATTACGTCCAAACTGAAAATCTACGATGGATCTTTGTATTTCACCTGTTGTCGGCCACTCCCGAGGGCGGCGGAGGGTAGGAATGGTTATTTTTTAAGAAAATCCGAGATTTCTCTCCCCGACACTGTCACACCCCTTTGGCGGCCACTCCCGAGGGCGGGGGAGGGTAGGAATGGTTATTTTTTAAGAAAATCAGGCTGCAAACTTATGTGCGACGGCTGCACACCTATGTGCGACGCTGCACACCTATGTGCGACGACTTGATTACACTGCAAACTGAAAATCTCCAGCGGATCTTTGCATTTCAGAAGATTGTGAACATTTCTAGGACTTGAAAAATTTTCCGAATTTTCCGAAATTTTTCTAAGTTCCCAGCCTATATCGAGGAAAAATGCAAGTGTGTCTCATTCGACTCGGAATTTCTTCCTGATCATTTTGGAAAATTGGCGATTTTTGACTAAATTTGAAACGGCAATAACTCGAAAACGCCCCGAAATTTCGCATCAAATTCAACGGATTCGGATTCCTCTTGAAAAACTAGACAATATAGCGGCGGTCACAGACTGGTCTGCCGAAAAAGGATGCTCTATACCATTGAAGTTTGAAAGGATTGCAAGTACTTATTGCTCTAGCAGAGGATACACCACTCGAAACTAAAAATCTCCGACGGATCTTTGCGTTTCACAAGATTCTGAACATTTCTAGGACTTGAAAAATTTTCCGATTTTTTCGAAATTTTTCCAAGTTCCCAGCCTATATCGAGGAAAAATGCTAGTATGGCTCATTCGACTCGGAAATTCTTCCTGATCATTTTCCCGAGTTTTGGACTCTGACACTTATGTGCGACGGGCTGACAACTATGTGCGACGAGCCAACACTTATGTGCGAAGACTCAATTACGCCTTGTCGGCCACTCCCGAGGGCGGGGGAGGGTAGGAATGGTTATTTTTTAAGAAAATTCGAGATTTCTCACCCGGACACGGTCACACCCCTTGTCGGCCACTCCCGAGGGCGGGGGAGGGTAGGAATGGTTATTTTTAAGAAAATCAGGCTGCAACCTTATGTGCGACGGCTGCACACCTATGTGCGACGACTCGATTACACTGCAAACTGAGAATGTCCGACGGATCTTTGCGTTTCACAAGATTCTGAACATTTCTAGGACTTGAAAAATTTTCAGATTTTTTCGAATTTTTTCTAAGTTCCCAGCCTGTTAGTACATATGATGTTCGATCGGTAGGTCGAAGGAATTTCGACGCTGAATCCAGATCCGTCGGCCGTTTTCCTCTACGACCCTTCTTTCTACTACTTTTTCGGTGAATATCTTAGGTTACCTAAGGGTTATCGTAGATTTTGGTCTATAATTCGGTAAATATGGCTCGAATCGCGGAGACTCAAGCGGATCTTTGCATTTCTCGACATTCCAAACATTTCTAGGACTTGAAAAATTTTCCGAATTTTCCGAAATTTTTCTAAGTTCCCAGCCTATATCGAGGAAAAATGCTGGTATGGCTCATTCGACTCGGAAATTCTTCCTGATCATTTTCCCGAATTTTCCGGCTTTTTCAGAGAATTTTCCGGCATTTTCCGAGATTTTCCGACGGACAATGGACGGAAATCCGGGCGAGGCTGAATTTCCCGAGGATTTTCCGGCTTTTCCGAGCGAAAATTTGGCCAAAATCCGGGCGAGCAGGAATTTTCCGAGGGAAAATTTGGGCAAAAACCGGGTTTTCCGGGATTTTCCGAGCGAAAATTTGGCCAAAATCCGGGCGAGCAGGAATTTTCCGAGGGAAAATTTGGGCAAAAACCGGGTTTTCCGGGATTTTCCGAGCGAAAATTTGGCCAAAAACCGGGTCAGCAGGAATTTTCCGAGGTGCGAATTCGGCCCAATTTCGGGTCATTTCCCCCCCCCCCTCCGGCGGGCCCAGGTAGGTCGAGTTATAGGGTTGGGTTAGGGTATTCCTGTTCGGTTGGTCGAAGGAATTTCGATGCTGAGTCCAGATCCGTCGACCATTTTGCTCTAGGACCCTTCCTTCTTACCTTTATTCGGTAAACTTTTTGAGGTCTTGGATAGGGTCCTGGGCTCATACTAGGTAAATATGATGTGGATCGATAAATTTCGACCAGATGTTTGCATTTCAGAAGATTCTGAACATTTGTAGGACTTTAAAAATTTTCCGAATTTTCCGAAAATTTTCCAAGTTCCCGACCTATATTAAGGAAAATTTAAAGTATGACTCATTCGACTCAGAATTTCTTCCTGATCATTTTGGGCTACACATTAATTTTCCGAGTTATAGGCTTCTATTGTCATATTATTACAAGTCCTAGTCATATTATTACAAGTCCTAGTCATGGGGTATCCATGTCATATGACAGATATTTTGATGCACTATCGACTGCCATAGATGGCAGACCTTAATTCTCTGAAAAGTATGGGTATTTACTCACAAGAATCAGTAAAAATGACAATTTTTGCCGTTTAATCGTTTTTTATTCAGAATAATTAGCTATGAACCATGGGGTATCCAAGTCATATGAAAGATCTGACCGAGCTCTATCCAAAGGTACCCTACTTTTTTCCAAAATCGATGAAAACTATGGGTATTCAGTCAAAAAACTACAAAATACTTAGAAAACCATGTATTGTTATATTATTACAAGTCCTAGTCATGGGGTATCCATGTCATATGACAGATATTTTGATGCACTATGGACTGTCATTGATGGCAGACGTTAATTCTATGAAAAGTATGAGTATTTACTAATAAGAATCTCAGAAAACACCCCCGACACTGTAACACCCCTTGTCGGCCACTCCCGAGGGCGGGGGAGGGTAGGAATGGTTATTTTTTAAGAAAATCCGAGATTTCTCTCCCCGACACTGCAACATCCCATAGTCGGCCACTCCCGTGGGCGGGGGAGGGTAGGAATGGTTATTTTTAAGAAAATCCGACTGCAAACTTATGTGCGACGGCTGCACACCTATGTGCGACGGCTGCACACCTATGTGCGACGACTTGGTTACACTGCAAACTGAAAATCTCCAACGGATCTTTGCGTTTCACAAGATTCTGAACATTCCTAGCACATGAAGAATTGTCCGATTTTTTCATGAATTTCAAACGTCAATTACAGAAAAACGGCCCGAAAGTTTTGCTTAATTCAAACGGATTTGGACTCTCCTTGAGAAACTACACGAGATAGCGGCGGTCCCGTTGAAATCCACCGAAATAACGGCTACTATACTACGAAAATGTAAAGGTTTGCAAGTACTTATTGCTCTAGCAGAGGATACACCACTTTAAACTAAAAATCTCCGACGGATCTTTGCGTTTCAGAAGATTCTGAGCATTTATAGGACTTGAAAAATTTTCAGATTTTTTCGAAATTTTTCTAAGTTCTAGACCCAAATTGAAAAAAATACAAGTGTGGCACATTCGACTCAGAATTTCATCCTGAGCATTTACCCGAATTTTGGACTCTGACACTTATGTGCGACGGGCTGGCAACTATGTGCGACGAGCTAACACTTATGTGCGAAGACTCAATTACGTCCCAAACCGAAAATCTTGGATGGATCTCTGTATTTCACCCCTTGTCGGCCCCTCCCGAGGGCGGGGGAGGGTAGGAATGGTTATTTTTGAGAAAATCAGGCTGCAAACTTATGTGCGACGGCTGCACACCTATGTGCGACGGCTGCGCACCTATGTGCGACGACTTGATTACACTGCAAACTGAAAATCTCCAACGGATCTTTGCGTTTCACGAGATTCTGAACATTTCCAGGACTTGAAAAATTTTTCGATTTTTTCGATATTTTCCTAAGTTCCCAGTCCATGTCAAGAAAAAATACAAGTGAGGCTCATTCGACTCGGAATTTCTTCCTGATCATTTTCCCGAATTTTGGACTTTGACACTTATGTGCGAACGGGCTGACAACTATGTGCGACGAGCTAACACTTATGTGCGAAGACACTTCAATTACGTCCCCGAACCGAAAAACTTGATGGATCTCTGTATTTCACCTCTTGTCGGCCCCTCCCGAGGCGGGGGAGGTAGGAATGGTTATTTTGAGAAAAATGCTAAACTATGTGCGACGGCTGCACAACTATGTGCGACGTGCAACCGAGGTGGAACATGAAACGCAAACTGAAAAATCTCCCGGATCTTTGCTTCAACGAATTCTGAACATTTTTAGGACTTGAAAAATTTCGATTTTTCGTATTTTCCTAAGTTCCAGCCAGCAAGAAAAAAAATCAAGTGAGGCTCATTCGACTCGGAATTCTTCTGATCATTTTCCCGAATTTTGGACTTTGACACTTATGTGCGACGGGCTGACAACTATGTGCGACGAGCTAACACTTATGTGCGAAGACTCAATTACGTCCCAAACTGAAAATCTACGATGGATCTTTGTATTTCACTCCTTGTCGGCCACTCCCGAGGGCGGGGGAGGGTAGGAATGGTTATTTTTTAAGAAAATCCGAGATTTCTCTCCCCGACACTGCAACATCCCATAGTCGGCCACTCCCGAGGGCGGGGGAGGGTAGGAATGGTTATTTTTAAGAAAATCAGGCTGCAAACTTATGTGCGACGGCTGCACACCTATGTGCGACGGCTGCACACCTATGTGCGACGACTTGGTTACACTGCAAACTGAAAATCTCCAACGGATCTTTGCGTTTCACGAGATTCTGAACATTTCCAGGACTTGAAAATTTTTTCGATTTTTTCGATATTTTCCTAAGTTCCCAGTCCATGTCAAGAAAAAATACAAGTGAGGCTCATTCGACTCGGAATTTCTTCCTGATCATTTTCCCGAATTTTGGACTTTGACACTTATGTGCGACGGGCTGACAACTATGTGCGACGAGCTAACACTTATGTGCGAAGACTCAGTTACGTCTCAAACTGAAAATCTCGGATGGATCTTTGTATTTCACCCCTTGTCGGCCACTCCCGAGGGCGGGGGAGGGTAGGAATGGTTATTTTTAAGAAAATCAGGCTGCAAACTTATGTGCGACGGCTGCACACCTATGTGCGACGGGTTATCATCACTGGAAACTGAAAATCTCCGGCGGATCTTTGCAACTCACGAGATTCTGAACATTTTTAGGACTTGAAAAATTTTCGACTTTTTCCGAAATTTTTCTAAGTTCCCAGCCTATATTGATAAAAATACAAGTGTGGCTTATTGGACTCGGAAATTGTTCCCGATCATTTTCCAAAAATGGCGATTTTTGACTAAACTTGAAACGGCAATAACTCGAAAACGCCCCGAAATTTCGCGTCAACTTCAACGGATTCGGATTCCTCTTGAAAAACTACACAATATAGCGGCGGTCCCAGACTGGTCTGCCGAAAAAGGATGCTCTATACCATTGAGTTTAAAGGATTGCCCGTAACTAATTGCTCTAGCAGAGGATACACCACTCTAAACTAAAAATCTCCGACGGATCTTTGCGTCTCACAAGATTCTGAACATTTCCAGGACTTGAAAATTTTTTCGATTTTTTTCGATATTCTCCTAAGTTTCCCAGTCCATGTCAAGAAAAATACAAGTGAGGCTCATTCGACTCGGAATTCTTCCTGATCATTTTCCCGAATTTTGGACTCTGACCACTTATGTGCGACGGGCTGACAACTATGTGCGACGAGCTAACACTTATGTGCGAAGACTCAATTACGTCCCGAACCGAAAACTTGGATGGATCTCTGTATTTCACCCCTTGTACGGCCCCTCCCGAGGGCGGGGGAGGGTAGGAATGGTTATTTTTAAGAAAATCAGGCTGCAAACTTATGTGCGACGGCTGCACACCTATGTGCGACGACTTGGTTACACTGCAAACTGAAAATCTCCACCGGATCTTTGCGCTTCACAAGATTCTGAACATTTCCAGGACTTGAAAAATTTTCAGATTTTTTCAAAAATTTTCTAAGTTCCCAGCCTATATCGAGGAAAAATGCAAGTGTGGCTTATTCGACTCGGAAATTGTTCCCGATCATTTTCCAAAAATGGCGATTTTTGACTAAACTTGAAACGGCAATAACTCGAAAACGCCCCGAAATTTCGCATCAAATTCAACGGATTCGGATTCCTCTTGAAAAACTAGACAATATAGCGGCGGTCCCAGACTGGTCTGCCGAAAAAGGATGCTCTATACCGTTGAAGTTTGAAAGGATTGCAAGTACTTATTGCTCTAGCAGAGGATACACCACTCGAAACTAAAAATCTCCGACGGATCTTTGCGTTTCACAAGATTCTGAACATTTCTAGGACTTGAAAAATTTTCCGAATTTTCCGAAATTTTTCTAAGTTCCCAGCCTATATCGAGGAAAAATGCTAGTATGGCTCATTCGACTCGGAAATTCTTCCTGATCATTTTCCCGAATTTTGGACTCTGACACTTATGTGCGACGGGCTGACAACTATGTGCGACGAGCTAACACTTATGTGCGAAGACTGAATTACGCCTTGTCGGCCACTCCCGAGGGCGGGGGAGGGTAGGAATGGTTATTTTTTAAGAAAATTCGAGATTTCTCACCCGGACACGGTCACACCCCTTGTCGGCCACTCCCGAGGGCGGGGGAGGGTAGGAATGGTTATTTTTAAGAAAATCAGGCTGCAACCTTATGTGCGACGGCTGCACACCTATGTGCGACGACTCGATTACACTGCAAACTGAGAATGTCCGACGGATCTTTGCGTTTCACAAGATTCTGAACATTTCTAGGACTTGAAAAATTTTCAGATTTTTTCGAATTTTTTCTAAGTTCCCAGCCTGTTAGTACATATGATGTTCGATCGGTAGGTCGAAGGAATTTCGACGCTGAATCCAGATCCGTCGGCCGTTTTCCTCTACGACCCTTCTTTCTACTACTTTTTCGGTGAATATCTTAGGTTACCTAAGGGTTATCGTAGATTTTGGTCTATAATTCGGTAAATATGGCTCGAATCGCGGAGACTCAAGCGGATCTTTGCATTTCTCGACA
>JACCIB010001193.1:0-49192 GCA_018906965.1 Philotrypesis tridentata
GACTGTGTCTGAATCCTTGTCAATTGTCAATATATGGATTTTTGCACTGAACCGTATCTTTTATTTATTGGTTCTAATATCTGTGGGATTGTTACTAACCATGGAACCGTTGTTTCTGGTGGTTGTGAATATCGTATTTCATAAATTTTGTCGTCAAAATTTTCGTCTATGACGCTTATATCTGTTGTTTTCAGCTTAACTCTTTTGTTTGGATGTGGCGTGCTTTTGGCATTTGGAGATTTATTTATTATTCTTGTAGTGTCTGAAATTCTTCCTTTTGTTGGGTATATTATTCCGTCTATTGATGTTTCATCTTCTTCAGGTTGGGAATCTCGTGCTTGTTCGTATCTTTTTACCAATTCTTTTTGAGATTTTCTATTAGTTTTTGGAGTCCTTCTTCCATTACTTCATCCATGTGTTTGGTGCCGTAATGTGCATTTAATTCATCCATGCAGAATCTCATTTCTTCTGTTTGTTCTTCTCCATCAGAGAAGTGAGTTACAGCAATATCATATTCTTTGTTGATCTCTGTCTGTTGTGGGTGTAATTCTTCAAATCTTGCTATGCTTTCTTCTAATTTTCTGCTAGCTTCTTCGACTTCTTTTCGTGACAATGTTGTGACATTCGATGCATTAGTTGTTGATTCGTCATCGGATGATTTGTCTGTGCCTGTATCACTTTTAGCTGTTATTGCTATTTCTATATTACTTATTGTTTTGTCGTTGCTGTCATTGGATGATATTTCGTCGTTATCGCTATTTGCTTGTTTATGTATCTCCGATTCATCTATTCTCAATGCACTGCGTCTTGGATCTTCTAGTGGTGGGTTATCACTGGAGCTACCATCTACTGCTGTTGAAGATAACCATGAAGTATTTGATATGTTCATTTTTGTGGAGGTGTTGGTGTCTGTATCGCTATTATTGGTGTCATCACTATGTGCTTTTGATGTTGGAGCTTCTTGGCTATTGCTTGATGATTTTTGTCGTTTTGACTTTGGGTATGCTCCTTGTTTAATGTATTGTTTTATTTTGCTTTCAACTTGAGGTGTTTTTGCTCTCGTTCTTTGAGCAATGACACTATGATCCAATTGTGGAGCTTCTTTCCTTGTTTTTGCTCCTATTGGTCTTCCTCTGCCTTTGGGTACATCTGTGTGTCCCAAGGTTTGTGCTCTCGGTCTTGGTGTTGGACTTTTGGCTTTTGATGTGCTTGGCTTATTTTGGTCGATTATCATTACTTTTAGTTTTGAGAGATTTTTGTTGATTTCTTCTTCCGATAAGTCTGGTGGATTTCTTGATAATGCGTCTGCGTTTTTGTTCAATTTTCCGGGCTTGTACTTGAACGTGTATTCATAGCCTGTAAAACGGAACATCCTTCTCATCAGTCTCTGACCTGGATCTTTTCTACTATGCATCCAATTTAGTGGTTCGTGATCGCACACTAATGTGAATTTTCTGGATAGCAAATATGGTCGGAATTGGTGTAGAGCATAGAGTACTGCTAGACACTCTTTTTCCGTTGTGCTATAATTTCTTTCCGCTTTACTAAGTAGTCTCGATAGGAATTGAACGGGGTGTTCAAAACCATCGGTTTCTTGACTTAAAACCGCGGCAATTGCGTAATCTGACGCATCTGTTGTCAATATGAATTCCTTGTCAAAATCTGGGAATTGCAGAATTGGTTCACTCATGAGACATTGTTTCAATTCATTGAAAACGTCTTCGCACTCTTGTGTCCATTCGAATTTTTTATTATTTTGCAGTAATGCTGTTAATGGTCTTGCTTTGTCCGAAAATTTTGGTATGTATTTTCGGTAATATCCGAACATTCCTAAGATTTCTTGAATGTTTGTTCTGCATTTTGGACGTGGTAATTTTGCTATTGCTTCGACCTTTTTCGGGTTTGGTTCAATGCCTCGTGCACTGATTATGTGTCCTAAAAATGCAACTTCTTTTCTGAAAAATTCGACTTTGTCAGGTTGAAGGACTAGTTTAGCTTGTCTTAATCTTTCCATGAGATTTCGTATTCGTTGTTCATGTTGTTTGAGATCTTTGCTGTAAACAATGATGTCGTCTAAATATACTAACATTTCAATATTTTGCAGGCCGCGCAGGATTTTTTCCATTAGGCGCTGAAATGTGGCCGTAGCGTTTTTTAAACCTTCTGGCATTCTTTTGTATTCATAATGACCATTTATTGTGGTAAACGCTGTCTTGTAGCAATCTTCTGGTGCCATGGGTATTTGTTGGAACCCTGATGCCAGATCAAATATAGAAAAATAGACTGCTCCTCCTAGCTGATCCATTATGTCTGTTATATTTGGTAGTGGGTAAGCATCTCTGATTGTTTTTTTATTTAATTCTCTAAAATCTATTACCATTCTCCATCTTGGATTGCCTTGGCTGTCTGGTTTTTTGGGTATTATCCAAATGGGAGAATTATATGGTGAGTTTGAGTCTGTTATTATTTTTTCTTTTAACTTCTTTTGCACACTTTCCCTCACAATGTCTTTGTGTTTGGGTGGGTGTCTATATTGTTTGGTGTTAATAGGCACGTTGTCTTCTAGATGTATTTTGTGCTCTATCATGTCTGTGCACGGTAGTTTGTCTCCAGGCAGCAGGAATCTGTCTAGATAATCGTCAATAATTCGGTCAAGAATGTGTTTCTCTTCAATGTTGAGATGATCTCTTCTAATTGCAGTTTTGACTTTTTCCATTCGTTCTGGAATGTTTGAAACTACTTCACCGTCAAATTCACTGTCGGTTTCTTCTAAAAAATTCGGTTCTGTGTCAAACGGTATTAATTCTTTTGCATTGATTTCAATGGTAACACTTTCTTGGCTTGTATTTATTGCCAAAATTTTACACGTGTTGTTGTTATTTATGTATATTCCTTCACACATGAATACATCTTTATTTCCAGTGTCTATTCGTGGAAGGTATCCTTCTTTTAAATCTGTTTTTATCAGATTTATTTGCATTATTTGTCGAGTTCTTGCCGGTATTGTGCATTTTACTGCATTATTTGTATTTGCAGATATTTCTTCGAATGACTCTTCAGTGGTATTTTTCATTTCGTTTACTTGTAATAGACTGTCTATTTTTCGTCTTTTTGCATTTTTAGGTAAGTGTTCTTCTTCATGACCTTTAAACGGTATAGGGTGCAGGACGTCGCTATTCACCATTAATGCATTCTTATAATATGAAATTACTGCTTCTTCTTTTTTGAGGTAATTTCTTCCCAGCATTCCATCTGCTTGTATAGGAAAGTCGTCATGTACAATTTGAAATTTTACTGGCGTGTTTCTAATTAGTAGGTATACTGATCCTAATGTTGGTACTGTTTGCATAGTTATTCCCCCTAATTCTGTGTTATCTTCGGTGTTGAATGGTAGATCGTCATGTAATGCATTCAGTTTTATGATGTTGACTGTTGCTCCATTGTCAATCATGAATTCAAGCCATGGCCTTGTGGTGCCTTCTGGTATTCTCAATCTAACTATAGTTGGTTCGTCATTCTCCCAGTCATGTTTTTCAGAATTTTTACAGTTGGCTGAACATACTCGTGGGATGGATTTTCCACTTGTATCTTCATTATTGCAGCTGGCTGCTGTGATGTTTGTTGCTGCGTCTGTTGCTTGTTTTGGTTCATCTGTTGCATTTGCTGATGATACTGTTGCTGATCGTTGTTCTGTTGAGGATTCTGCTGTTGATTTGGATTTTGGTAATTCTGTCTCCATTGGTTGTTGCGATAATTCTGTTGATGTCCTTGCTGGTTCCTCGGGTACTGTTGATTCTGATTTTGGCTCGCTACCTGGGGATCGTAACGAGCCCCATGGTAGTTTAAATTATTGTTACCTTGGTTTTGATTATTTGGTTGAACTCTCCAATTTTCTCGTTGATCAGGTCTATTGCTATAGTAGTTGTTAAATTGACCATTTTGTGGGTTGAACAATTGCTTTTGCTGCCCATTATTATTTCTCCAATTTGTATTTTGGTTATTCTGATATCTTCTTTGATAATTTCCTCTATAATTTTGATTGTTTCTATAATAGCCTTGTTGATTCTGATTATTATATTGCGGACGTTGGTAATTTTGTTGTCTATTGTGTTGATCATTGTTGTATAAATATTGTTGATTTTCTGCTGGATTTTCTGGTGGTTTATTTTCTATGTATCCGACGTATCCAGAGTTTCTCGGTGCATAGTAGTTATTATATGCATTTCGTTGATAATCAATGTTGTGTTGATAATTGTTGTAATGATTATTTTTTCTGCCATTGTAAGGCCTTGTGTCTGGGATTATGTTGGCATCCATCCGTACCTCTAGACGTACAGCTTCTTCATAGGCTTGTTTGATTGTTTTTGGTTTCGTGGCATCGACTGCAACAGACAGTGCTGGTGGTAGTATAAAAATATCTACTGCTTCATCTTCTAATGGTGATATTAGTAGAGCTATGTTTTCTTCTCCTTTTTCTTCTTTAAGAGCGTTTCGAGCGCTACTTAGTAGTACGCAGATTTCGACGTAAAAGTCACCGACATTGTCCTTTTGTCTCATTCTTAGATCCTTCAATTTGTGGCTGAAGTACTTGTAGTCTCTTTCTGGACCAAAACGCTGTTTAAGGTGTTTGATTAAGTCGTCGATGCTATCAACTTTCTTGTTGTTGATGCTTTTTCTCGCAGCACCAGTTAATTTTTGTAGAACATTTCTCATGAATTGTGGACGCAAGTTTGGCGGTACCAATTCGTGAGCATTTCGTAGATCTGGAATGTAAGTTCTTAGTGCGTGGTATTTACCATCAAAAGTTGGTATACCATTGATGCAGTTCATTAAGGTGAAGCTTTCAGCCATTGATGTTATTAAATGCGCTGAGGCTTCTGTAGTTTCATTGAACGATGAGCCCGTCATATTGATGATTTTCGTTGTTGTTTGTTGCTCTATTTGTAGAGATTCTATTTTCAATTTTAAATTATCTAGTCTAAATGTGCAAAATTACTAGTCTAATACTTATTTTTTAACTGATGACTGTTTATTTTTGTTCAAAAATGTTAAAATTATGAAATTCTCGACAATATGGAAGAAAATTTAAAAATATCGAAATGAACGATGCGGATAAACTAGAAAAAAAATGGTGAAACGATGTACGAGAGGAATTGGAAATGCGAAATTGAATTGAATTTGTTAAACGAAAAAACTGTGAACCGCTGACCAGGGTATTTGTTATTTTGAAAAAACTTGATTCTAATTTTTTTTTTTTTGATTTCTTATTTGGTAAAAGAAAATAAGGGTGAGTTGTCTAGAAAATGGGGAGAAAAAAAAAATTTATTGATTGTGTATTGATTTGAAAAGAAAAAAAAATGAGGGTTAAATTTGTATGATATCTAGTTATAACAAGGGTTATTCGCAGTTATTTCTAGTATTAGTATATTAATCAAATGAAAAATCGTTGCACTTCAAACGTAGTGTTTGGGCCTAGGCTAGGCTTTCAAATTGAAATTCGTTTTATGTTAGTCTTAGAAATGAATTAAAGTTTACGTTTAATTTTATTTAAAATTTGACAAAAGATTTTGGCTTTTTGTTGATACAATGATCGAGTGTCAATGCTTGTGCGAGCAATGACATAAAATTTTATTAATTTTCCTGAAAATAAATAAGTTTTTGGGAAGATTTGATAAAGAGAAAAAAAAATTATTTTTGTCGACAAAATGTCAGAGCTTATTATTGTAAAATATTAAGTTTATGGCGAGTAAATGATAGGGGAAAAACTGAAAAAGAATTTTTTAATTTGCTTGAAATAGAAAATTTTGATGCCTTAGAATGAATATGTATTTGGTTGAATTGGAAAAAAAAATTGTGGAAAATTTTGAAAAATTTTTGAAAAAAGTTTTAGTTGAGAAACAGTGATTCTATTGGAAAAAAAAAAATTTTTTTAGTTATAATAATTATTTGTTGTTGATTAATTAATTATTAATGTTAATTAAAATTAGTGTTTAAATATTAGTTATTGAATGTTTCATAGAACTAGTGCTATTATTTAAAAAAAAATTTAATTGATTAACTTCATTTGCTAGATGTTCATTGTTAATATTTTTAATGCGATTATTATTTATTAAATGTTTTGTTTAATCCGAGTGATAAAATTTTGAAATTTACAAAAATAATTAAAGTGTTGAATTTGTGAACTCGAAATTTATTGATTTAAATGAATTTTGTTTATTATTAATAATTGTAGTTGAAGGTTAGATTATTGTTGAATTATTAAGCTGTTATTATTACAATGTTCAATTGCATTAGGTGTTGGTCATTTGATAACGTGCTTCTTGTGTTCAATTTAATTATCATTTTGATTATTTAAAAGTTTTGTTAAATAGTTGAATTTGAATGTAGTTGTATTTAATTAAATGTTAATTAATAGTTGTATTTTAATGGTTTCTGAGCAAAAATATTTGAAAAGTTTTCTTAAAAACACATCAGTCGGCGTTAGGCTTTGGTGCACAATGTATATAGTTTTCCGTGTTCTTAAAGATGATCGATTTTGCTTCGCGTTTGCTTCAGTGTAGAAGCACCTTGTTGTCGACGCTCGAGTTCAAGTATCGATCGATAGTATCGAGCGCGGCACTGACTGCAGTTTGTATACCTATATGGTGCAGTCCTATGTTTCAGTGTTTAACCTCGCGCGCGTTGCTGTCGCGACGGTGAAGTTTCCCAACGCTGGAAAATTGCGAAAAAGTGCTCAAAAGTGCGCGAAACTCGTACTCAGTGGATTCGCGAGAAAATGTTTTATTTGCCGGTGTAGATTGTTTTTCGCAAGTTTGACTTGCAGAAAAATAATCTGTGCAAAAAGTCTTACTATGAGGATTCTACAGTATTCAGATGAGTATTCCTTTTATTATTATGTTGTTTTAAAACAATTATCTGAGAACACGTTGCTTTGTGTTAAATTATTGTTCACTTTTTGTGTTTCAGCTTCATGGATTTTTGCAGACAGTTTTGTGCGAGACTTGGCTGAGGACGACAAATGTTATTACTTAGATGTGATTCTTTAATAAGAGAGAGAAGAGGAAAACTTTCCGGTTGCTTATAGATTGAAGACTGGAAATAAGTGCAGTGTGTTATCAATGCAAAGTGATTATTTGTGTTTAGGCGTTTAATAAACTTGGCGCAGTGCGTGTTTTAAATATCAAAGTGTTTTTGCTTGCATTGCTTTAGGGAGACAAATGCAGGGAAAGTGCAATGAGAATAGACAATTGCTTTTTAAAAGATGTGAGTGATTGAGTTTAAATTATAAGTGATCATTCGTTTCAGCATGTGTGTTCTCGTTTGAAGTTACGTTCATTGATGAAGTTCGTGTAATTGAGCAAAACTGTAGAGACTCTGTCTCGTTTGTTTTGTTTTAGTGTAAAACCAGTGTCTTATTTATCCTGTGTTAGAAGACATGCATGCCGACTTGTGTGCTCTTGCAAATTTTATTTCAGACTGCCTTTGGAAGAGAAAAGTGCGAGTGTTCGTGAAAAGTGTATTGTGAAAATTAGCACAGTTTTTTGGAATTAACTTGATCTACAAATGCAAATTATAATTGTGAATGTGAACGTTGTTAGTGAATTTGTGGACTGCTATTTGCACAATTTTAATGTGTGAGTTGTAGTTGCAAAGTTACCGTGTTTTTTGAAAGTGTTCATGGATTGAGTGTTGTGCGATTTGATGTTTTTCAGCAGATCTTGTTGTGTTAGCAAAAAATCAATTTAGACGAGTGTTCATTTGTACGTTTCTTCAATTATAATAATTAGAATTGATCGAAGTTTGTGAGTAGCAAGAGCGTGTTCAGTGTCACGTTAGTTGTGTTTAGTCAGCTTGCGAATTTGTGCACTTATTGACTTGTGTTATTTTTTGAACTTATAATTGTTGTGTAAAGTGCCTTTCACGATAAACGAGTGATTACAATGC
Organism: Philotrypesis tridentata; assembly: GCA_018906965.1. Taxonomy (NCBI): domain Eukaryota; kingdom Metazoa; phylum Arthropoda; class Insecta; order Hymenoptera; family Pteromalidae; genus Philotrypesis; species Philotrypesis tridentata. Next base: position 7,945 of record JACCIB010001193.1, read on the forward strand.
TCATGCAGTTTCGTGTAGTGTTGGATAATGTGTGTTAATGCTATAACTTTATTGATTTTCGACGTGTTTGTGATTAATTAAGTGTTTTTCTTTTGCGGCAAGGTATTTGTTGGTATGCGACAAGAGTGTTTATTTGCATCTATAGCAATATATTTTAAAAAGTGCAGCAACTAACTTTATGTGTTTGAAAATTAAACTTGTGTCAATTTTGAAATTTTAAGTGTAGGAACTTTTAGGTGAACTTCTTATTTGAAATGAAATATTTGAGCAATCTTTGTGTAATTAGTGCATGCGATTTTAACAGTTCAAGTGTAATAGAATTTTCATGAATAGATAATGAGAATGAAATTCAAATTGGCGCGCCTTGGAGGGGACTTGGTTGTCGCCACTGCCAAAATGGCCGCCGCCTTATATAGTTATACTATTTCAAGGGGAAAGTTTCTGCGTGACGTCACGCCTCGTGCCAACTCTTGGCCTCGAAACTTTGACTAATTCTCACATGTGTGCAGCTGACTCAGAGGTGTCGTCTGCACACAGTGCGAAAACAAAGCCTCGTTTGAGGTTACAGAGTAGCCAGGAGACGAAGACTGCAGATACAGTGAAACATCATATTTAGTTAAACGTGCAACAATAAATTTTTCATGGGCAATATGAGTCGTTGGAGCAACTTGGATTTCGCCAACGTTTTGTCAGATGAGTATTTTTTTACTGTTTTATATTTTGCAAAGCTTGCACCTTATATGAAGGGCTTTGCTTTGTGGGTACTCTAATTTCCTTTTGCTTTTCAGATCCACAGCAGCTGCTCTTTTTACCAGGTTTGCGGTGGCAGTGCTGGGAATTTCAAATCTGGTTTTGAATTTCTTGGTGGGAAAGCAAAAATGCTACATATGTGAAGAAGATGATGCGACTTGATGGAATTGTGCAATAGTTATATGAGCAAAAAATTGTATTGTTCTATAACAAGATTTTTGAACATTTGATTTAACTTGCGACTCTGTGACTTGTGTTGAAGTGTGAACGTGTACTGTGTAGTGTAGAAGTGTGAATTTAAAATTTAAAGCGAACAAAATGTGTTAAGTATAGGATATTGTGAAAGCAAAATCTCGCGTAAACTTAAAAATAACAAGACTTGGTGTAAATGAACCAATGCTTGTGCAAGTGAAAAGAAATTAGTGTTGCAGTGCGTGCAAATGTTTTAAATTTAGTGTGTTTTACTTTTTTTGACGCAGACCAGGCTCTGGTTCTTATGTCACACAGCCTGCTGCAACGAGACTGCACTTAAATCCTCGTCCAGGAGACAGCTCGTGACACACAATAATATAAGATAAAATGTTAATGTAAAACTCGTAGTCCTGGTGCCTATGTCACACGACTAGAGTTGCTGGGCATTCGCATATGTCTTATGGTTTAACAAAGTAATGTTAACTTTGAATAAATACAAATGATTATTGAAATGATGATTTGTTCGCTTCTTATTCCTACCTTTCCCTATCTCTATTTCTTAGATAATTTGTCACTAGGTTGAGGGCCCCCCTTTTCGCCCTTAGTGTTCAGTAGTTGTTGGTGCAATGACTTTATTTTTAATTAAACGCTTTAATTGATTTTCTTGTCTTGGCTTCTTTGCAAAATTTGAATGTTGATCAAAATAGATTGTACGTTAATGAAATAAATCTTTTGTATTTTGTGAAATTTGCAAACATGGCCTAAAATTTCAAAAAATAAACTGTTGCCTACAATGGCATAAAAAAAAATTTTTTTTTTCTTTTCTTGACTTTAATTTATTATTAAATATAACATATTTTGTGCACCTTTTCAGCGTGAATCATCAAAACGCATCATCATTGTGCATCAATGTTTGTCAAACGACGGGAAGATTCTATAATTCAAAAAAAAAATTCAACTAACTTGAACATTCACGGCTGGCTATGCTAGCTATTCTAAAAATATTTTCGTGCATACATTTTTTTGGCGTGAATCATCAAAACACCTTGGTTTTTTCGCACTAGTTTTTCAATTGTATTAACTTCATTAACTAGACAATCGCGGTGAATGAAAAAAAAATATGCTGAGCATAAAAAAAGATTTTATTATCTTTATTATTTTTATTCTTTATTGTTTTGCAAAAATTCACGAGACGGAAATTCACGATTCACGAGAGAAAACTCGTGATTTGAAAATTTAAGCAAGTCCCCGCGTGCTCAATGGCGGACGAGCAAGCAACGCTTCGGTGCCGTGCGCACTACCCACGCCGTTTACAAAAATGGCGGCGCGCGTGTTTCGACGCGTTCAAATTTTTCTCGGCGCTTGTCTCGATTTTTGTCGTCGCGTTTTCGGCACTTGAATTCAATTTTTTTCCGTTTCCTTTTTTGCTTTTTTCCCGACGTTCGCGGTCATCCCCCCGGGGCCTCCACTGATTATTAGTACTGTTAAGTACTCGCGCACGTGAGCTTATAGCACGTCAGAAATATCGGGGGAGCGCGCGACACGATAAACACTTAAAGTATCTAACCGCGATTCAAATCTCTGCGCGATCGGGATACGGCGAGACTTTCACTTTTTAGAAGAGCCACGAATTAACTTATGTCATGCAAAATGATTATATGTTGTAAATTTATATAAATTCTTACCTTTGGGTTTGATGAGCTGGGCTGCTTGGCTAAATAATATGTTAGGGCTGTGCCAAATTACTATTTCTGTGCAAATTATTATTTGGATGCAAAACTATTGTCTGTGTGCAAATCGTCACGTGTGAACGAAATCAGGAAAGTGTTGAGCAGTACGCAGGAAAATAATAATAAGCTAAATAAGCTGAATATGCGATACTTTATTCAAGATTTTAAACAAACCAAGCCACGCAGGCGTCTACGACAATACTCAAGAAACTAGAATGATTCTAAACAAGAAACTACGTGCACTCGGCTCGGTGGCTCAAGATGCTCTGCCGGAGGGCGCGCAATTATGCAGGGGAGAGAGTGCGTCACTTTCTCTCCCACTAATTGTTCTTACCTCTCCCCCATCCCTCTCTTCGCTTCATTAGCTACTTCGCTCTCACTTGCACTCTCGAGCTTTGGGTGAAGTTCGCCAGCGCATGGGAGGGCGAAGCGCTTGGTCAGCGTTTCGAGGGCTGGAGGAGAGGTACCGCTATCGCTCGTCTTTGTGCGACTTGGCGACGGCTGGGCGCATACTTTTGCACCTCTCTAATTACTTATGCGTTATGCGACGTTGCCAATTTGTACTTTGGCATCGGCACATAACAGTCACCAAATGTAGAAGAGAAAAAACCTTATCCGGTCGATGTAGCCCGAGATTTTTTTTCCAACTTTTCGGGGCCAAAAAGTGAATGAAAAGTTCGAATTTCATCATATACCTCAATAATTAAACATATTACAATTCGCATTAAGTAATAAAAAAAAGTTTAGCTCGCCATATATATGTTTTTTCTTTCCAAAACAAAAATTGAAAAAACCAAGATTCTAAATGTCGTACGAAAAAATCGATCCCGCCATTACGGTTTTTTCGTTTCGGCTCATGAAATAAAAAAAATGATATCTTAAAATTTTCACGTCACCGCAATTTGAAGTCCTTCGGTCGAATTTCTCTACTCGAAAATTTGTATCCCCACCACGGCCGGCGGCGTCCGACGGCGGCGGCGGCGCGGCCCGCTGCCTCGCTTGCCTTCTCGCTTGGTGCGCGCAATCTTTTTATAAACTAAAACTGCCGTTTCTATGTTAAAAATACGTTTTTCGGTTATGACCTTGTAGACCTTAATAAGTGCATAGTTACATTCGCCATTGGTGCAAGAAAAATGGCGATATCTATAAAACAACTGTCGCTATGGACCGCAGACATCAAAGCCTTTTTTCTCGGGTTCTATAAAAGATGTCACATCAAATTTGGGCTTAAACGATGTGAATTTTCAATACCTTTCTATACCTATTTTTAAATTTTCAATAAGTTTATTTTTCGAGGAGTGAGAGGCTTAGTTAATAATTAAAAAATTTTTTTTTTCATTTAAAGGGCTCCTGTGGCTTTATAAATAAATATTTTTGTAAAATTCATGCTGTACATTGTTGTTGAGGCTTGCTACAATGCGTCCAATTTTTTTTTTAAATTTCTGTAGAGGGACTTTTTTGTAGAGATGTGCAAAAAAAGGGATATTTTAAATGAACTTTTTAATTGCAAAAAGTATTTAACTTACCGGATTCAAATTAAGCATACATATTAATGATGAAGTAAACTTGCATTTTATAAATTATGTCTACGATTGATTGATATTGAACGCAGTAATTTATTGATTGAAAAAACGCGCTTAATTTTGTTTGTGATTTTTACTTCTTCGCCTATTATTAGTGCAATTTTGCAATTATCGTTATCGGACTTCTTCTACTTTGCAGCATATTTCATAACGAACAAGTTTATTTCAGTGATATTTTTGCGTAAAACTGTTAGTTTTTGAGATTATAAGCAAAATTTGAAAGAAAATTCGAATTTTTCGACATTTTTTGCACTTTTTTGTTAATAACTTTTGAAGCACAACTTTCTAGGCTAGCGCATGAACAGTACTTATTATTGAGCCAATTTCGAACCGAATCCAATTTTTTGCGCGTTGTTAGCATCAACATCCAAAATACAGCCATATATCTGGTAATCCGACTGGACTAGATAGTCTGCTTGGGAACAGTTTTGGGGACAGCTCGCTGGGGCCTGGTCAATAAAACAGGGTAGCTCGTTGCAAACAGGGAGTGGGCCTGCTAGGGACGGTTGGGCAGCTCGCTGGGGTCTGCAATGGGGTCAGTGGGGTGCTGGGAGTGGATCAGCCGATAAAACAGGGGGTATTGCAGGAATCCTGTCTTACCAATTGGACGATGATGTAGGAATCTTTTACCCATGGTCGGTAAAAAGTGGAGCTGTACCCGCCTGGGGTCGTAGCCGCCCAGCCCCTACTACTCACGATGTGAACGTAGCAGCAAGCTGCGTTGCTATATTAAGGCGAGGGACGCCCGGGGGAAGAACGGGATAAGGCCCGCGCGCCGAATAGATTAGATTCGATTTGACCGCGCTGGTGGGTACCTCGTGCGTGAGGTACACCGTTTGCGAGGCCACCGTTAGTGCCCGAGGTAGTCCAACTCGTTCACGGAGGAGATCTAGGTTGTATTCGTCTTCACCATCCGGATTGCAGGAGAGGGGACCCGAGCGAGATACCTGTAGGAGAGTTGGCGACTCGTGATAGTACCGAGGAAGCGACGCACACCTCGTGCTATTTGTAAGTCGAATTTCATAAGAACATTTCCTCAACAAGGTAGCCGACGGACGAGTATTCTCTGCCACAGAATACTCGGCTCTTCCTTGTTTGAGAGCATGCGTGAATATCTCCGCTGTCGCGCGTGCGACCGTCTATGCGGATTATTATATTACTTATTTTTTCTTATTCACAATATACGAGTCTCTGACTTATTTGTCTAACACAAATATCTGAGTGTTTATTTCTCCATATCATCGCTTCGTCCTCTCGATTTCCGAACCCGAAAGAATTATTCTTTGCACAGTAAGTGTGATGCTCGAGCGCATCACACATTTGTACACGCTGCGTTTGGCCGCGTAAATATCATTACGCAGATTACCGAGGAGCTACGCCGGGGTAGCGTTAGCAACGTTAAAGGTAAGACTCGGTGACGCGGCGACATTTGTGGTCGTCGTGCCAAAGCCAAATTGTCCCGTTACAACCAATATGAAAAAAAATCTTAAAATAATATTCTTCAAGGTACATAAACGATGAATACATAAACTACTTTACTAATAAAGAAGAAATTTTCGAATTACCCATAGTCAAGAATCTTCAATAAAAAATATTTATTATCGCGATATAACCATATCACGATAATATACGCAGGTCCCCCCAAAAAAATTTGACGCGTATTAATAATCTCTAGAAAATTACATCACCGCGAAGTAAGCGACAAATGCAAATTCGCGGGCAATTAAAATATACATCACACACACACGAGCGCATTAAAGTGTCGTCGCACTGAGAGCGGCTTCTTATTTACTTAATTTTGTCACCTGCAGTCGACACCACAGTCATTGTACACGTGAGATGCACGCGAGATGATTCGCCTTAACTGTCGTGACATTATCTCTTTCTCTCTCTCGTGTGCGAGAGAAAATTCAAAATAGATCAATGACCTGATAACGACTCCACTCGAGAATTATTATTTACTCTGGTGTCCTATATTTCTCTCTCTCTCTCTCTCGCTCTCGCTCTCCCTTTTTCTATTCCTTGAATAATGAAAAATCGTGGAGTTTGATTATACATAGTTTTATTTTTATTCTGCGAAATTTGACGGGCGCGCGTTTGTGTATAGATTAGCTTGAATAAAGCCTAATTAAAAATATGTTAAGAGTCCAAATAAAAAACTATTTAACTCCAAAAATGAACTTAGCCTGTCCTATCAAAATTTTTAAAATTAGTATATTCTCGACGTTTGGCACCGAAATTCCCACAGACTCTCTGTGCGGTTCAATGTACGGTCAATGAAAGAAATTCGCTTTGAAAATATAAACAAACGCAGGGCGCGCGACTATATTTACATGTGAAATTTCTATTTGCGTTGGCCGAGAGCAGCGAGAGTCTATTATTATTTCGGACGTAACTTTATTTTCGCGCCATAACAAACTTACCAGTCTATTAATACTTAATCGGGTGGATCTAACGATTTTCTCTCTCTCTCTCGCTCTCCTGATGCAACGCGTTTTCGAATCGCTACATGCACAGAAATTTTTGCCCGTATATACAGAACAGACTAAAATACGTATACCCACATTATTTATATTGTTAAGATACACATACAGATACTCAATAATTACACGAGTTTATATAGAAACGTGAACGTATTTATTTTTCTAATAAGAACGAGGCTGTTCATATCGTGGCTCGTAATCAACTAAAAGAAAAGAAACAATATGATGCCTTTCTAACATCGTAACCTTGCGACCTAAGAACGAACACGGGAGGGTTGTAGAATACAATATTATCCCCCTCCTTTTTAGATTGTCATCCCGACAATCTTAAAAAGAAAAGGAAACTGCAGACGTCATCTTCAAGCGGGTTTTTCTTCGTTTATCTAAGGGCCCGTCTCTTGGATTCGTCCGCCTTCAATCTTAAAAATCATCTTGAATCTATCTTGATATCATCTTCAAACGTCTACTTCTGAAGCGGGGGTTGACCTTCGACTAACCTGGTCGGAGGACCCGTCTCTTGAAAGTAGAAGTTGATTATCATCGGGAATTGATTATCAGAGTGTATCATCATGGTAATGTTCGGACACGAGTAGGGAGGTGGCACGCCGTGGTACCTCATCTCTGATGATAATTTTTAACTGATTCTACTACTGCTAGTAATTCACGGCGAGTAACACAATAATTTCTTTCTGATGTTGACAATACACGACTATAATAGCCAATCACTCTTTCTACGTTGTCATGAACCTGTGATAAAACTGCTCCTATCATATGATCAGAAGCATCTACATTTAAAATCAATGGAACACCTAAATGTGGAAAAGCTAGAATAGGAGGAGATGAAAGAACTTATTTTAATTTTAAAAACGACTTTTTGCACTCATCAGTCCAAAGAAACCTTGCCTTTTTTCTGTTAACTGATAAAGTGGCTTGGCTATAGAGGAAAATCCCCTAATAAAGCTTCTATAATAAGAACACAATCGTATGCAACTTTTTACCTGTTTTTTGTTTGAAGGAACTGGCCAAGTAACTACTGATTCAATTTTTTTAGGATCAGTCTTCCCTATTTTCTGAAATAATGTGACCAAAATATTCTATTTTCCGTTTGAAGAAACTACATTTTTTCCTGTTAAGTGTCAAGCTGGCATTTCAAATTCTTTGAAAAACAGTTTTCAAGTTTTCTAACATTCCATCGAATGACTAAGCCATAATCATCACGTCATCTAAATAGATCAAGTAGATATCATTTAACAAATATCAGAGTACTTTCTCCATTAATCCCTCGAAAGTAGCTGGGACATTACACAGTCCAAAAGCCATCACGATGAATTGACATAAGCCATTACCTATCGAGAATGCTGTCTTTTCCGATCGTCCGGGCGAATGCTAACCAGCCAATATCCACTTTTTAAGTCGAAAGTCGAAAACCAAGATGTACCAGATAACTTATCCAATGTCTGATCTATCCTAGGTAATGGATAAGAATCTTTGATCGTTTTATCGTTCAATTTTCGAAAATCAACACAATATCTCAAAGTACCATCTTTCTTCTGTTTTAACACTATAGGGGAACATGAAGAACTAGAAGATTCCTCAATAACACCTTGTTTGTGCATGTCACGAATCATTTTATCAACTTCATTTTGCAAATGGAAGGGAACAGGGCGCACTGATTGTTTAATAGGATAAGGGTCACAATTTTATGCTTTACAAGATTACAGTGTCCTGCAACATCATCTTGAAAGATATCCTGAAATTCAGTCAAAAGTTGAGCGAATCTATCCTTTAGTGAAGAATCTAAATTTTGAGAGTTATTTTGATGTTGAGTTGAAGCAAGCAGCTTCGAGAGAGAGAGAGAGAGAGAGAGAGAGAGAGAGAGAGAGCTCCACACTATTTTCTTTTAATATATAGTAATATTTTTTGTATACAAAGCTTGAGTGGAGAGGCAGCTTGTTTTCATATCTATTAAATAAGTATATAAAGTAAAATAGATTCTTTGTTTTATTATTTACTTCCGCTGCACACAACTAAGACCTTAACAGGTTATGGGCCCAGCACGCTTCCACTGCGCCTGGAATCGCGTGTGACTGTGATTTTAGTGCTGTTTTGCTTTCAACTTGAGTAAGTGCAAAAATACAGCTCGACTCGAATCATCGTGTTACGAAGGTCGACGCTACAGCACGACGCGACGCAGCCCGATATCCTGAAATTTGCAAAGCTCGATTCTTCATTTTCTCTGCTCGACATCATTGATTTTTGCTTCCTCATCACCAGCTTGATTTTCCTCTGTTCATCGTCACCAACAGCTCGAGAAAATGGCAGACGGGAAAAGGACTGATTTTCTGCGTGATCTTAAAACTAGAGATGAGAGAGTGCAATCAATAATGGAAAAATTGATCAAGTCCGAAAGGACGACGCGATATAGTTCGAGGTTCCAAGACTCGTGCGGGTCTCAGCATGCGCGTCTCGCGCGTTGCCGATGTTTCAAAAACAAGCGAGTGACCACTAGCGCTGCTGTTGCCATTGTCGCTGCCGCTAGCGCTGACCCGTATTCATCGCGGGCTAACTCGGTAGACGACAACATGCGAGAGCGACGGAGAGTGGGAGCGCCGAGTTGTGGTCGCTTGCACGGGCTGACGTCGCGCCATATTATATATATAGACAGAGATAGCACGAGTATACGGCTGACACTAGCGCTGGTGTTGGCGCTGGCGCTGAACTCGTCGCAAGCTGACTCGACAGCGTATGTAAACATTCGAGAGCGCCGAGCCGTAACCGTTTGTGCAGGCTGTCGGTGCGCCGTGATCTCTGTATGTGAGAGCGACACAGTATGTATGTATAAACTGTTGGCGCGTGCTACACTAGTGAGAGTGATGAAAGTGTTTCTTGACTTTCAGCACAATTACACGCGAAATAAGTTTGATAGTTTAAATTAAATTAATTTGCTAGATCTAAATAAATGCTGGAATACATATATATGTATGTTTTAAAATAAATCTCGGCGCCAATGGATCGATCGAGCCGAGAAAATATTTATTTAAAACAAAAATTACAAACCGGTGAAATTCAATTAATTTGAACCCCCAAAAAAACCTTTTCAAGGTAAAAGGCTGGCAAGTATAAGGTCGTTTCTTCATGTAAAACTTGAAGATTAATTTTGCAACTCTTGATATCTCAATATCACAAAAATTCTAAGTGTTTTCTCTATCTATACAGTTATTTCATTATATTAATCAAAGTTAATTTTTAAACTCTCGATATCCCTTATGTGGTGAAAATTCAGAGTGCTTATTCTATAAGTCTATTTTCATTATGTAAATTAAAGTCAAACTTTCAATAATAATGTAAATAATATTCTAGCAGGTTTATTGTGTACGTTTATTACTTTTCCCTTAGTAAAGGTTGATAAGAAATGTGATTATAATGTAATGATTAAAAAGGTATTTCTAATTAGTTCAACTGCGACGTAGCAATAATTATTGCTGCGTCGTGATCATTGTTGCACGGCCAGCTGACTTACTCTCGGCGAGTTGACAGCTCCTGGAGCGGAGCCAGCGCTCGGTGGCGCTCGCAGGAGTTGCCTCTGACCGGCCGCGTGCGGAGCGCAGGATGTGAGCTCCCGAGTCCCACCTGCGCGGCGCGTCGGCGCTCGGGAGGGGGCATGGCAGGAAGCGAGACGGCGGCCACGCGCACGCGGTTACATGCATGCGGCGGTGTGTAGAGGGGAGAGCGCGAGTGTGAGCGTGAGCGAGAGAGAGAGAGAGAGAGTCGGCGCGCGCGGGAGAGAGGCATTTGGCGAGAGTGGGAATCGAGTGTGTGCGAGATAGAGAGAGAGAGCGCGAACTTGAGAGAGAGAGATGAATATAGTGGCGCGAAGTTGACGGCGTTTGGAGCGCTCAGAGTTGACTTTGTGTTGACTTGCGGACGTCATAGAGATGTATAGAGGAATATACGGGCTAGGGATCTTCGAGGACTCGATATATGTATCTCTATGGTTTACTCGAGGATGATAGAGGATTTTCAAATATCGCGCGGCTTACAGATTATCTATAGGTGGAGCCACTGGATGGATATCGACATGATTAATTGATTGATCGATATCCATAAAGGGGGTGCGAATTTGCATATTAAAGGAAATAATAGAGGACGTTAATTGATTTTCTAACCGATGATTAAATTGGATTTGAAAAAGAGGGCGCTGGGGAAAATCACGGATAGAGGAATAAATTAGTGGTGGTCTATTAATGGCCAATAGGGGATTTTTCTAGGAAAGGGAACCAATGATGTAATTTTGGAGGCCGGGCTTGCGTTTCCGTGAAGAAGGAGGTCGAGTGGGAAAACGCAGCATCCTTCCTTGATCGGAGCGTCGGCCTCGGCCATTCCGTGCCCGGAGCTTTTCCGAAGCAGTACTGTCAGCGGTAATTTTCATTGTGGTTGCCATCTTGTTATGCATTTTGGAGGAGAGTTTGAGTCGCAGAGTTGACGAGGTGTTTCCCGTTGGAGTTCTTGTGGAGTATTGATAGAGGATTTTGGTGAGAGTTTGGAGTACTATTTAATGTACGGGATATATATAGAGGAAGATTTATATTTGTCGAGGAATACGCGCGCGGTCGATAGAGGAAATATTTCGCGCGTTTTCAGCGGATGGCGGTTTTCCCTTTGTCTTATTTAGAAGCGAACGTAGAGGAAATTTCGTGGACCTTGTTCTATTTAGCACTTTGGAGCAGCCTTGGACTTAGTAATTTGGCCGAGTGCCCATGAATTTATTTCGAGTTCAAAATTGTTTGCCGAAAGAATTGATTGTAGTGACAAAATAGAATATAACCGTATTTTATTAACTAATTTATTTGTGTTCAACAACTTTCACCCAATTGCCATCACATTTCCCGCTTTCCATCCATTCCAGGGATACCACGAGTCAGGGAAAAAGATGAAAGCCGTGTGTTAAATAAATACTTTGTAAATAACTGGAACTCCCGTGCGGGCGGGAAAATTCCACGTTACACAACAAATAATTATGTTAATATATGTGTCTTCTTTTACCTCGTAAATGAGTGAATCACAGACACTGAAAGAACATGATGCTTATACATGAAGCTGAATAACTTGAAATTTTCATCTATCTATATCAATATGAATGCGTAAACATCTTTGCTTGAAGGATCTGTTGGACAGACTACCATTTCTTTAGTGTTTCTTCTCTATACCTTCGATTTTACATAAATTTCAATTTTAATATAGCAAAAGAAAGTTATGATATCAATAAAGAAATTGGCAAGTTTTTGTTATAAGAAGCAATTGAGTTGATATAAATAAATAATTGTTTAAATCGGAGAAGGATTATAAATATATATGTATTCATCATTATAAACAGTCGACCAAATTGTGACATGTGAAAAGACAGATAGCCTGTGAAAAGATACTGTCGGTAGAATTGTCGGAATAACTGCGATTGCCGCCACGTCCTGCGCATTCCAGCTGACGTTTAATGACTGATCACTCTTACGCCGTATTTAGTGTGGGAGGTTAGGTCACCGTACTTCCGGTAAATAGAGCGTTCCGTGACCGGTCACAAACATGCGCAAAGCATAGCACTAATTCGATATTATTCAAAGTTCAATAGTATCCGAGTGTACATATAGGAATGATGTTCTTACATGACATTATCACATGAAAAATGTGCCCATAATATATTACAGGATTGTTTCGCATTATGAAAACTTTTTCGATTATTTATGGAAGTGTAACGTCGTATGACGTTATCTATTTGAATTTTTAGCTGCAAAATTAATAGTTGGAAGTTGATAATTTGAGGGAATAATTTTGCTTTCAAAATTCAAACATAACATCGATTACGTTAATTGCATAAGGTTTGATGATTGTCACACTTTCAAAAGTAAGAGTGCAGCTGACGCTGAGCTTGCGAAACGCAGACTAAGCGTTATACTTTTGAAAGATCTCGATATTGTATGTAGGATTACAGAATGTTTTAAAATTAATAATCAATAATGTTGTAAATTTGTAAATTAAGTTTAGTGCTTAAAAGAGACGCAATGCCCTCAATTAGGCAGTCAAGATTTTGTATCGACTCCGTCCACGCCGGTCCGAAAATTGGCGGAGTTTTGATTATTTAAAATTCATTGTTGTTATTTATTACGGTTTACATACTTTTAATTTGTGTACTATTCTAAAGTTTTGTTAGAAAATAAATGTAGTAAATAATAGTATACTTTTATTGTGTGGAATAATTTAGGTAAATCCTAAAAACCTGTACGTTGAAATCTGAAGGAGATTGTTTAAATCATTGGGTTGTTTTGAAGACAACGATCTTACAAAAACATTAACTGGATCTTCAACAATTCCTCTTGAATAACGAAGGACTATCCAACGTCATAAGTTCAAACAAGGTAAGTTCTGATTTTGTTCTCATAGGAAATACATTTATTTGGGAGAGTTAGGTACTTATAATCGCTAGATTTTTATCCCTACAAATAATCCTGACTATAGGCATTAAATTGGAGTAGTCAGGACCTAACAATTTGGTTCCGATACCAATATCGTGCGTGAGCAGCCTTTATTGAAGTGTATTTTTGTTATTTGTTGTTCTTTTTAATTGTATTTTTAGTATACAGTGGGAAAATTTAACTACATATATAGTAGAAAAATTATTGATTTAGAAATATCTGAATTTTAATTGAATTTTGAGAGATTTGAAATATTAAGTTTTGCTTTGTAGTGCTATCAGAAGTTACTGAGTAGGCTGATTAGATTAGTTATAAGTGTTCTTGATAAAAATACATAGGTAACAGGGTGTAAGACATATTTGATAAGTATATGAGTAGATAGGATTACATTTCAAAACAGCGGCGACTGACCGCGCGGGAATGCTGCGTTAGCAAAATACAAAGACTGTCGCGAACAGTAATTAGATATATAGGTCAGTGTATAACTGGGTCTTTTAAAGGAGTAAAATTGTTTTGTAACTTACTATTTGATTTTTTTTTATTGTTGTTTTGCTTTTTAACTCAGATGTAAGTTGGGAAATTATATGTTGGGAATTTAGATTTTTGAAGCATTTATACAGCACATTAATGTAAATATTAATTATGCTAAATTATTCAAATGAGTGGTAAAAATAATGAATTTAAAAAAAATCCAGAAAGAACAATAATTACTAGGAATCGTTTAAAATCAAATTCGGAATTAAAGTCTTCGTTAAGGAGTCCGTTATCAGGTTAACATTTTTAAGAAAAGTCAAAAAACTGTGAGATCTCCTCCAAATACAGCATTAAAATCAACCGATTCAGCAAATTTGAAAATATCTTTACAGCAAAATACGAGTGTTATAAGCAGTAATACAAATCAACAAAATGAAATTTTAAATTCAACACAGAATCGTACTTTACAGAACAACGAATTGATAGATTTTTCAATTGAAGAAAGTCATTATTCTGATATTGGGGGTTTTGAAGCAGAACAGAGTTTAATTACAGGTACATCTAAAGATCTTCAATATACATTGGATGAAGGTTATAAATCAACAAATTCGAATTTATCCGTTGCTAGTAGTAGTTTAGAAAATACTAATCATACTGTAATTAATCAAAGTTCGCTGATAGATCAATGGGAAAATTTTAATATTGATAAATTCATTAATACCATTGAAAATAAGCAAAAATCTTTAGAAAAAGAAAATTTAAGTTTGCAAGAAGAAGTAGAATTAGTTCATAAAGCAGATACTAGTTTATCAAATTTGGTTTGACTAATTTGGAAAATTCGAATTCTACTCGTTTGTTAGAATCAAATACAATTATTAGTGATAATTCTAGTATAAAGTCATTTAATTTAAACATGACGGGTAATAGGAATGATCAACAAACGGCGGGAGGACCGATAAATTGCAATTTGAATGAAATAATCTCTTTGATTCCTGAATATAATGGCAAAAATATATCTCCAGCTGAATTTATTAGGAAAATAAAAAATTTGAAAAATCTCGTGTCTAATGTTAATGATGAATGTATTACAAATATAATTAAAATGAGATTGAGTGGTGAAGTAGGTCAAGCATTGAATCATAATAACATCAAATCTATTGATCAATTGTTAAAATCTGTAAGAATTTTATATCCAATACAAAATGATATACATGAGTTATATGCAAAATTATGTAAAATAATGCAAGCAGATGGAGAAGGTGTTTTATCTTATGTAAATCGTATAAGAGAATTATTGTATAAAATAAATGAAATAAAAGAATTAGAAGAACTTACTAATGATGAAAAACAACGTTTTAAAACTCAATTGAATAATGATGCGGCAATAAGTTGTAGGAAAGGTTTAAGGCCTGAAATTAGATATGAGTTAGGGAATGAAATTACGATTGATGATTTAGCAATAAGAGCTATTGCTATAGAAGCTGAAATTAATCAACGCAAACATTCAGATTTCAGAAGTATAAATAATATGTATGGGAATGATATAGTTGAAGAAAAAAGTATTTTAAAAATAATGACTTGTCAATTCTGTGAAGCTCGGGATCATGAAGCATTATTTTGTCGTTTAACAGCGTGTATATATTGTAAAGAATATGATCATTTTTCGGATAATTGTCGATTTGCTAAAGATAAGATTAGATTAATCTGTAAATTTTGTAGTCATACGGGACATTCTATTAGTACATGTAGATTAAATAAAATGCAAAATAATCATTGTCAATTTTGTCAGGAAATGGGGCATAAAGCACCTCAATGTTCAATAGTTCGAAATTTTGAAATTTGTCATAAATGTAAAGAACCAGCTGGTCATGATCCAATTAAATGTGTAAATTTGTCGGTGAATGGTAATTGTACAATTTGTAATAATGTGGGTCATTCTCCACAGACTTGTCCGGAACAATTTTGTTCTAGGTGTCAAAAAAGAGGGCATCCTACAAAGTTTTGTAAATTAGGAGAAAATAGATTTAGATTTTGTACTATTTGTGAAGCTGCGGATCATGAGGCTTCTGATTGTGAAGTAGCTAAAATATTAGTTACAGAAAGTAAAGCTAAGCAACAATATAAATGTCAATGGTGTGATGGATCTGGCCATACTGTTAAATTTTGTTGGAAATTAAAAGGATTATTGCAAAATAATAATTACGATTCTAAGAAAAATAATTATCAGCAAAATTTTCAACCACAAAATAGAAACAATTTTACTAATAAAGCAAATAAAAAAGTTTGTGAATATTGTAATGGTTTTAATCATGATGTAAAAAATTGTAGAAAATTGCAGGTGTAAGGACCGTATTTACGGAAGGTAAATAGGGACGCGCAGGTACATAAATTATTTTTATTTGCGGAACCTAGCCTCGTCTCGTAAGACTTATGTTCTGTAACTGTTATTTATTTTGTTATTATTTTGTTTCCGTACTATGGTGCGGACACTATATCTTTAAGACGGTCACGCTTAAGTATAGCAGGGGCACGCTATTTATTAGTGCGGACCCACTTACTCAGAAGTGCGGACCCGGCACAGTACCACGCGGACACGTTGAACCGTAGCGCGGACAAGCTGTACAGTATCGCGGATACGATGAACCGTAGCGCGGACAAGCTGTGCAGTATCGCGGACACGATACACTAAAGCGCGGACACGATCCGAGAGCGCGGACACGCTATGTAGTAGCGCGGACACGATACACTAAAGCGCGGACACGATCCGAGAGCGCGGACACGCTATGTAGTAGCGCGGACAAGCTGTGCAGTATCGCGGACACGATACACTAAAGCGCGGACACGCTGAGTAGTTGCGCGGACACGTTGCACTGTAGCGCGGACACGTTGCACTGTAGCGCGGACACGTTGCACTGTAGCGCGGACACGTTGCACTGTAGCGCGGACACGATGTACCAATGTGCGGACACAATATACAATAGCGCGGACACGATCCGAGAATGCGGACACGCTAAGCAGTAGCGCGGACAAGCTGTCCGTTGGAACTAATACTGTTTTGTCCTCCTTATTGTCAGTTGACGGGTATTAGGACAGTCTTGCCCTAGTCTTTCCCTTACCTCACTTACACCTGTCTAGCTTTCCTCGCTCTTTCTTTCTTGTGTGGACTTCTTCTAGGATAACTGGTGTTTCCATAAATAAATACACTCTAGGATGTTATTCTGAATGTTATGTTTTTATATCATTTATTCAAAGTGTTAATTTTGCACAAACTTGTTTTTACAAAGGTCTTAAGCACAATTTCGTTGTCTCTAACGCGTAATCTTAATTCACTTAATCTGGAGTTAACGTCTAAAGATTGCTATTATACAAGTTTTCTAGGCTTCTATAACAACAATATCTAATTGAAAGGTTAATAAAAATGCGTCTCTTCGAGCCAAATGTTAATAACTACGCCATACGTTTCGGGGTATTTTACCCCCTCATCAGTGGCAAAGTTTAAAAAATGAGTCGTGAACTACATCGACGACGTAAAAACCGCAGACGGCGAAGGTGCGACGCTCGAAAAACAAAATTGATAAGCGCGACCGGTGCCACATTACCACCGAGTGGCACCGGTCGCGCTTATCAATTTTGTTTTTCGAGCGTCGCACCTTCGCCGTCTGCGGTTTTTACGTCGTCGATGTAGTTCACGACTCATTTTTTAAACTTTGCCACTGATGAGGGGGTAAAATACCCCGAAACGTATGGCGTAGTTATTAACATTTGGCTCGAAGAGACGCATTTTTATTAACCTTTCAATCTTCCATCATCGAGCGATAGAGTCAGTTTCAAACAATATCTAATCTAACTTAGGTTACACGACTTCTCGTGGCAAATACTTTGGTCCTAACTAAGCTGTGAGTACAAGTCACTCTCGCCAGATTTATTGGCGGTCCTTCCCTAGCTAACTACTTTGGTCGGCAGGCCCTCGAAGCCGAGTCTTCAAATAATGGAGATCTAACTTGTTAATACTCACACTTGCCAGTATCCAGCGAGACTACTCAACTTTCTAGGGTTGAGCCCTCGTAGCCGAATTTGAAAGGTGATGTATATGTCAGTTAAATGCTTCCACGCATTTGCTAACCCAGCGAGACTACCCAAACGACTACTCGCGCGTCTACTTGGCAAAAGGCCCGGTGCGGTGCATCTCCGAGGCTTATAAAGCCTCAGGTGCAGCACACTTGATTTCGACAGAACACACGTCGCACGATGTCCTCGACCAGTCATAATTTGCCACCAGAAAACGTATTGCCCGACTCCAGATCAGTAGGTCGCAAGGAGTGCTGACGCGCAAGTCAGCAACTCGCTCGCCGCGCGCTAACGATGTCGCGATCCACTAAGCACATTGCAGCAATCAGCCGCCGCCCAATGCTCACACGTGCATTGCAAAACGGCCGAATACCTCAATACACTATCGACACATGCTAACGTTAATAATAAAATATAGTTAACAATTTAATACAGTACAGTCCATAGATCTGGCACGTTACACAGGCGTTGACATCAGATGTAGAAGAAAACTGTGCGTTTTGTTCACAAAAGGGGCATAACATTAGTAATTGTGATAAAATTAAAGTTTTAGAACACAAAAAGGGAATCGTATGTGCAGAATGTAAAGGTGTGGGTCATACTATTGAAAATTGTTTTAGAAAACAGGGAAACTTAAAATCTCTTCCGGGAAGCAACGCGTAAGAAGAGATTCAGAAAATAAGTCGTTCCAAATTGAGGTAAATAGACAGAAAATTTTTGAAATAAATAAGTTTTTAGAGTCGAAAGATAATGATAATTCAAGTAATGTTGATGTTATAGCTAATAGTTATGTTTTAAAGTTAGAAAATTTATTACAATATATTGAAGTACAAGACGTAAATTCTAAGGCTATTTTTAAGTTAGTAATAGATAGTGGTGCTCAATTAAACATTATTAAGAATAACACATTATTATCTAGGGAAATAGATACTGATAATAAAATCCTAATATCAGGAATTACTGATAATGCTTTGAGAACTTTAGGTTTGATTAAATTTCCAATTAATAAAATATATTTTGATTTTCATGTTGCACCAGATGAGTTCTCTATTCCATTTGATGGAATTTTAGGAATTAAAGCTTTATTACAACAAAAATTAAGATTGGATAAGGGTTATTTGGATATTAACGGGCAAAAATTTCAACTAAAATCAATTATTAATAAATATCATATTAATACGCATATAATTCCTAAACAGGAAGTTAAAGAAGCTATTACTACAATAATTTTTGAAGAGTGTGAATTTTCTGAATTAATTCCTGATTTTGAAATGCATTGTGAAAATGCAAAAGTAACTTTAGTTGTAAATAAAAATGTGGAAAGTTCTATTATTACAAATTTTGATGTAACAAATGATAGTGAAAATATTTCTATTTTTAAAATTTGTCAGAAAATTAATTTACATGAAGATATGAAGTGTATATTAAATACAGTTAGTGAAATAAATAATAACTTAGAAATGAATGATTTTGAAATTGAGAACTTTAGTATTATAGAAAGCAAGAAAAATGCGCGTGATAAAAGCAATTTGATTGATTATTTGAATAAATCCAAAATGAATATTGAAAGTTTTATTGGTAATATAAACACTTGTTTAAAGAAAGTTGGAATTGATTCAGATGAAGAATTTATTGAATATGATTATCCCACGGTTTGTAAAATACTTGAAGATTCTGTTGAATTAGATCAATCAGAAATTGTGTAAATTGGAAAATACAATAAATTTTTTAACGTTTGATATTGAGGATATGCCGGAAAATTATATAGGAAATTTTAATGCTGAATTACGTAAAAAACAAGAAACTTTGCATTGTGGATTTATTTCTTTAAATACAGAAAATGAAATTGATAGGTTAAGCGATGAAAATTTTAATGAAAGGCAACAATTACTGAAAAACACTGTCGATTTAATTCATTTGTCTAATAAAAAGAAAAAGATTATTGAAAGTTTAATAGTAAAAAATAGTGATATTTGTTGGTTAGAGGGTGAAAGTTTTGGTATTTGTAATATTGAAGAACATGAAATTAATTTAACGGATGAAAAGCCAGTTTATGTTAAGCAATTTCCGTTAGAATATAATTTAAAACAAATCGCTATAGCTGAAACTAAAAAATTAATATTAAATGATTTAGTAAGATCATCTACTAGTGCATTTAATGCACCTGCTTTTGTTGTTCCTAAAAAAGGTCTCACTAAAGATGGTAAAAAAAAATGGAGATTAGTAATTGATTATAGAAAATTAAATGCTAAAACTATTCCAGATCCTTATCTTTTACCTAATATCACTGAAATTTTTGATAGTATAGGTAAAAATAAGTATTTTACTACAATTGATATGGTATCAGGTTTTCATCAGGTAAGAATGAAAGAATCAGACATTCATAAGACAGACTTTAGTGTACATCCCTTAGGGAGATTTGAATTTAAGGTACTTCCCTTCGGTTTAGTTAATAGTCCTAGGGTTTTTCAGAGAATTTTAAATTCGGTACTTGGTGATTTATTAGAAAAAGGATTTTGTTTTGTTTACATTGACGATATTATTATTGTAGCGAATTCAATCGAGGAACATAACGAACGGTTTAATTTGATTGCTGGAAAACTAAGGGAAGCAGGGTTGAAGTTAGAAACGAGTAAATGTAAGTTTTTTCAAAAAGAAGTAGAATTTTTAGGACATTTAATAAGTGAAAATGGTATTAGGACTGACCCGAAAAAGGTTGAAGCCATAAATAAATTTCCTTTGCCTAAAACGATAAGAAATATTCGAGAATTCCTAGGTTTGACAGGCTATTATAGGCGATTTATTGATAATTTTGCGGACATAGCAAAACCAATATTTCAACTTTTAAAAAAAGAGGAAAAATTTCTTTGGAATGAGGTTAGACAAAAAGCTTTTGATGAATTAAAAAAAGCATTAACTTCAGCGCCGGTTTTACAATTTCCGGATATGAGCAAACCTTTATTATCACAGCTGATTCGTCAGGCTATGCGTTAGGATGTGTCCTTTCTCAAGGAAAGATTGGGAAAGATAAGCCAATTGCTTTTGCTTCAAGAGTTTTGAAAGCGGCAGAGA
This sequence comes from Philotrypesis tridentata, assembly GCA_018906965.1. NCBI lineage: Eukaryota > Metazoa > Arthropoda > Insecta > Hymenoptera > Pteromalidae > Philotrypesis > Philotrypesis tridentata. Next base: position 28,761 of record JACCIB010001193.1, read on the forward strand.
AAAATTATCATACTTATGAAAGAGAAGCGTTAGCAATTATGTTTGCAGTAAAAACATTTAGAAATTATATTTATGGAAATAAATTTTACATAATTACAGATCATAAACCATTGTTGTCATTTAAATCTGCAGATAAAAATTCGCGAGTTCAAAGGTGGCGTTTAAAATTATTGGATTATGATTATGAAATTACTTATAAACCAGGTAAAGTCAACACTAATGCGGATGCTTTGTCCAGAAATCCTATAGAAAATAATCAAGTAAATGTTGTTACGAGAGCTCAAAAAGCAAAAGAGTTGAAAGATTTAAATAGTAAAGAAATTTTGACTAACGATATGAAAATTCAAAAATTAAATGAGGATCGAATTAAACAAAAGTTAAGGAAATATAGTAGACGAAATAAGGTTAAAAATACAATATTTAATGATCAGGGAAAATTACATCAAAGTGAAAATAAATCTGAGAATTTTGTATTTACAAAAAAATCTTTAGAATTTAGGAAAGATAATTTAGTACATTTTATAGATAAAAATAAACAAGCATTAGATAGAAATACAAGTAGATTTATAGACAAACTTAATGTTACTCTCAAGGGAATTGTGAATGATATTGAAATTATAGATTTAAATGTTTATAAAGTATTTGTATTATGCATAGATGTAGGTCAATCAGCAATAATTCTTAAAAATAATATTTATAAAATTTTTAGTTCATTAAAACGAATTATGTTAAATAAACAAATATATAGTTTCAGTATATCTAAAGATTTGCAAATAATTAATTTAAATTGGATTGATATTGAAGACATTTTATTTGAAGTTTTTAAAAATAGTGAGATTAAAATAATTATTTGTTTAAATTATATAGAATATGTAGATATACATAATAGAGATAAAATATTTCAAGAAAATCATTCTAGTACTATTGGGGGTCATTCAGGTGTAAACAGAACGTACAATAGAATAAGGAGTAAATATTTTTGGAAAAATTTAAAAACTGATATTGAAAATAGAATAAAAAATTGTGATGATTGTCAAAGAAATAAGTTGAAAAGAGTAAAAACTAGGCAACCAATGGTGATTACAGATACACTAATTAAAACATTTGACAAGGTTGCAATGGATATTGTTGGTCCTTTAAATATAACTGAAAATAATAATAAATATATTTTAACTATTCAAGATTTACTCTCTAAATATTTAGTGGTAGTTCCGTTACAGGATCAAACTGCAGAAACTGTCGCGGATGCATTTATTAAAAGATTCATTTGTATTTTTAGTTCTCCTAAAATAGTTTTAACAGATAGGGGTGCAAATTTTACTAGTAAACTTTTGAAAGCGGTAGCGAAACGATTTAAATTTTCAAAAATTGAAACAACTGCTTTTTCGCCTCAATCCAATGGCTCGTTGGAGAGAGCTCATCATCCTTTATGTGAATAATTTTTCGACAAAAAAAATTATGTGGGATGATTTGTTGGAATTGGCGCAATTTCACTATAATACGAGTGTTCATAGTGCGCATAAATTTACACCGTATGAACTAGTATTTGCTTATCCACCTCGTTTACCTTCAAGTGAACCTTTAAAGGTTTCCGAACGTATTCCATCGTTCAATGATTATTTAGCAAAGTAAATTATGAATATGAAGGACATTGCTGAGTTAGCAAGGGAAAATTTAATAATTTCAAAAGAAAAATCAAAGAAATTTTATGATAGATATATAAACCCAGTAACTTTTGAAAAAGGTGATAAAGTTTGGCTTGTAGAAGAACCAAAACCAGGAAAACTGGAAAAAAATCAGAATATTGGTCCTTTTGAAATTATTGAGGTATTAGATAATAATAATATTGTAATAGATAAAAATGGAAAATCAAATACAGTTCATGCGAATAAGTTAATAGTGTTTAAAAAGAAAAACTAATATATTTTGTTTGTTTTAGGAGGAAAATGTTGATCATCAATGTTATTATTTTCATACTGTGTTTCAAATTAAATGGAGCAATCATAGGATATGATTGTGGTTCCTCTTCACCTAATATAACAACATATTCATTACTGGATTCTGGAGAATGTGATTTTCAAGATGAGCAAGTAAATTCTACTAATGTTGCTATAGAATTAATACAAATAGCTGATTTTCGATTAGTTCCAATTATTCAATGTAAAATTGAAATTCATCGAACAGTTTTTGAATGTGGAATATTTGGTCATTTAATACCTACGGAAAATTCGGAACAACAATACATTAAAGAAATAAGTCATGAACAATGTAAATCTATTCATGAAACGGGAGTTTTTAAATACGATGAGGTGCATATTTTTGCAGGTTTAAAAGTAAATTCAACTACATCAAAAGGCATAGATTTTGCGGGAAGTGCAGCAGGAAAATCTTGCTCGGGTGCTTCCTACGCGGATAGCTTTGGTTCTTGGAATAAAGTTTTTGTTCATGGTTTAATTAAAATAACTTTAATACAAAATAATGCGAAAATAAATTTAAATTCGGACAAATTAATTTTAAGTTCGGGAGTAGTTTGTAAATTTTCTGATAAACGTTGTATGGATATGGAAGGTGGGTTAACTTTTTGGGACGTTTTGCCACAAGGTGAATGTTTTAGGAATAAGTTTGATATTTTATTTAAGGGAATAGCTACTAAATATTTTAGTGATAAAAACAAGGAAATAGTTTTTGCGGTTAATTTTAAGGAAATAACTTTTGCTTTGTCGATAAAAAATACTGAAATGCATTGTAATAGATTACTTATTCGTACTGAACATCCAAAATTATTTATTTTTGAAAAAGATGCTAATTTGAATGCTTATTATTATGATGCAGATTCTGTTAATAAGTTTAATTTGGATATTTTTACTTATGTAAATTCTAAATTTGTTTATGTTGAAAGACATTTAAGAAATCAAATTCATGATTTATATATTAATTTAATTAAGGAGAAATGTGAACTTGAAAGAAAAGTTATACAAAATTCCTTATCCATTGCTTCCATTTCCCCGGATGAATTTGCATATAATATTATGAAAAAACCTGGTTTCATAGCAAAATTGGCTGGTGAGGTAGTACATTTAATTAAATGTATACCAAGAACTGTTAAAATTTTACATCTCAAAGAGTGTTACAATCAATTACCTGTTTTAGTGGGTAATGAAACTTGGTTTTTAACGCCTAAAACGCATATTTTGATGAAAAAGGGTATGCAGATTGTAATTCTATTGTTCCTACATTTTATAAAATTGAGGAAAATTGGGTTAAGTTAACCCCAAAACCAGAAATAACAGGATCACCAAATGTTTTGAGACCAGATGCTACCATACGATTACAATTTAAATCAGTTGATAATTTAGCTACTAGTGGAGTCTATGCGCAAGAGGATTTGGATTCTTTACAGCAACAATTGTTGTTTCCTATGGAGAGAGTCGCATTGTTAAATATCGTTGCGAGGGATGTAGCTGGACAATCTACAGGAGAAAATATCTTCTCGGAGAATACACTGACGCACATTGCTGAAAATACTTGGAAGAAAATCATTGATAAATTGACTACTTGGGGATCATTATCATCGGTAATGATTATGATTTTAATTATTTTAAATGTTATAAAATTAACCATTGATACTATTATTAGAGGTTTTGCGTTACACGCTATTTATGGTTGGTCCATACATTTATTTGGAGCAATATTTAGTTCCATCACGCATCTATTTGTGTCATTGCAAAAGACAGATGCAACGAATTTTAAGAAGTTTAGGAAAGAGTTTAACAATAATGGTGAGGATGGCATTATTTTAGAAGAAATTAAAGTTGATCGACCACGGATCATTTCAAGTCCAATATTGAATACGTCTATGTTTACTATAAATGCAGAAGAAAACAAATCTTTTATCCAAAGTCAACCTCCACCTATTCCTAATCGTTTACCGGCACTTTTGTCAAACAAAAATTCAAGTACACAAAGGAAATGTAGTATTTTCTCTTTGAGTATAGATTAGTATTTCTTAAATGTTTTATTGATTTATTTATAAGACTGTATATTATAAATAAAAATTTAAATAGAGAATAGTCATTATTTTAGGCGCCGAAGAAATTACATCTAGGATGTAATTTTCTTTTATTTAAGGGAGGAGTAGGAAAGGATATGACAAAGGGGAAAATAGATACAACTGTTTTTTTATTTTATATGTAAATTATATATTATTGCAATTATATCGGGACACAAATTTTGGTCCGATATACACTTGATATAGATTATTAAAAACTTCTATATATATACGATTAATGTTGTTGTTATACACCTGTAGTTCGTAAAATGTGAGGCTAGCAATGTCCCACGTGTCCATGGAAGGTTCGTAGGTGCCTTCTTGCAGTCGGTTGTTGCGAAGTCGCTCACATTGTCTCCAGGTGCGAATTGAGGTCCAATCTTCAAACGGGAATGAAAATGGGAGGAAAAAATTATTATTAAGAAGTGTTTATTTAAAAAAAGAAACAAGGAGAAAACCAAAGGTAGCTTACATGAACAAAGGTCCAGCGTCGATGCCCTACGGCTGGTTCAGGAGGCGGATTTCTACCTTCCAGGCGAGCTCGTTTACAGTCTCGGGTGTGTTGCCAGAGCTGAAACTATAGATTAAGGAATATTTGTAAATTAATTATGATGGTATTGATGTTCTATTATAAATTGAATTTAAGATTAAAAAATATACTTACGCATACTGCACTGCGACGTTTATGAGGAATACCGTACATGTTGCTTTTGATATAATTGTTGTAGTACATACTCAGGCTAATATGCTACACGTTTTATAGCCACAAAATTGTTTATTGTGCATAATTGTAATGAGGTTACTTTATGAGCGAAACGTTTGAATTTTGATATATTGATTACATTGCAAATTCTTTGCAATGTCTTAGGCCCTGAGGTGTAACGTCGTATGACGTTATCTATTTGAATTTTTAGCTGCAAAATTAATAGTTGGAAGTTGATAATTTGAGGGAATAATTTTGCTTTCAAAATTCAAACCATAACATCGATTACGTTAATTGCATAAGGTTTGATGATTGTCACACTTTCAAAAGTAAGAGTGCAGCTGACGCTGAGCTTGCGAAACGCAGACTAAGCGTTATACTTTTGAAAGATCTCGATATTGTATGTAGGATTACAGAATGTTTTAAAATTAATAATCAATAATGTTGTAAATTTGTTAATTAAGTTTAGTGCTTAAAAGAGACGCAATGCCCTCAATTAGGCAGTCAAGATTTTGTATCGACTCCGTCCACGCCGGTCCGAAAATTGGCGGAGTTTTGATTATTTAAAATTCATTGTTGTTATTTATTACGGTTTACATACTTTTAATTTGTGTACTATTCTAAAGTTTTGTTAGAAAATAAATGTAGTAAATAATAGTATACTTTTATTGTGTGGAATAATTTAGTTAAATCCTAAAAACCTGTACGTTGAAATCTGAAGGAAATTGTTTAAATCATTGGGTTGTTTTGAAGACAACGATCTTACAAAAACATTAACTGGATCTTCAACAATTCCTCTTGAATAACGAAGGACTATCCAACGTCATAAGTTCAAACAAGGTAAGTTCTGATTTTGTTCTCATAGGAAATACATTTATTTGGGAGAGTTAGGTACTTATAATCGCTAGATTTTTATCCCTACAAATAATCCTGACTATAGGCATTAAATTGGAGTAGTCAGGACCTAACAGAAGCAACGAGCGGATGTACAATCTACTCTACTTAGTAATTCAGTAAATTGCTATCCTTATTTCATGAAAAGTTATGTCCAAGGCGATCATTTGCAATTAAATATAAGATTTAATTCATACAAAAAATCGATTCCACATTTAAAAAAAACAGTAACAAATTCTAGCATGTAGAACGCAATTTTTTTAGGAAAAAACTTGCCGTCCCGTCCTATAATAGATACCGATGGGTACTATCTTAAAATTGTGCATGGTTATCCAAAGTAATTTGTTATTATCAAAACACTGTTAGAAAATCTCGTATCGGATTTTTCATTCTATATGTATTTACTACTATTCTTAACCAATTTTTGAAGAATTCAAACTTCATCTTGTAATCATTGTAAACACAATTTTTGGTTATTTGTATTTGTATGTATGTTTCACAAAAGTATGTTATTATTATCGAATGGTTACAAGATGTTCAATAAAAATAATTATTATTATGTATTACAAAAATGTTATAAAATAAATTTCTATGATTAAAGTTCGGAAATCAATCAAGCTAAAAAATATTAAATTAACATTTATGTTTATATTTTAGTTTTATATCCATACTTAATAAAAAAAATAGAACTACAATTTTTATTTGAGGCTATCGGTCTCACAGTTTAACATAATATTATATTATACATAAATATTATATATAAACATATATTATAAGTATATTAAAAATTTTATGAGATTGTTGATTACACTGACATTAAGTAGTTCATCGATTATCTATGATAGGACGGGACGGCAAGTTTTTCCATAAAAAAAATTGCTTTCTACATGCTAGAATTTGTTACTGTTTTTTTTAAATGTGGAATCGATTTTTTGAATAAATTAAATCTTATATTTAATTGCAAATGATCGTCTTGGACATAGATTTTTCATGAAATAAGGATAGCAATGTACTGAATTACTAAGTAGAGTAGATTGTACATCCGCTTTTTGCTTCCATAAATAATTGAAAAAGTTTTCATAATGCGAAACAATCCTGTAATATATTATGGGCACATTTTTCATGTGATAATGTCATGTAAGAACATCATTCCTATATGTACACTCGGATACTATTGAACTTTGAATAATATCGAATTAGTGCTATGCTTTGCGCATGTTTGTGACCGGTCACGGAACGCTCTATTTACCGGAAGTACGGTGACCTAACCTCCCACACTAAATACGGGGTAAGAGTGATCAGTCATTAAACGTCAGCTGGAATGCGCAGGACGTGGCGGCAATCGCAGTTATTCCGACAATTCTACCGACAGTATCTTTTCACAGGCTATCCACCTTTTCACATGTCACAATTTGGTCGAGTGTTTATAATGATGAATACATATATATTTATAATCCTTCTCCGATTTAAACAATTATTTATTTATATCAACTCAATTGCTTCTTATAACAAAAACTTGCCAATTTCTTTATTGATATCATAACTTTCTTTTGCTATATTAAAATTGAAATTTATGTAAAATCGAAGGTATAGAGAAGAACCACTAAAGAAATGGTAGTCTGTCCAACAGATCCTTCAAGCAAAGATGTTTACGCATTCATATTGATATAGATAGATGAAAATTTCAAGTTATTCAGCTTCATGTATAAGCATCATGTTCTTTCAGTGTCTGCGATTCACTCATTTACGAGGTAAAAGAAGACACATATATTAACATAATTATTTGTTGAACTAATTAGAAATACCTTTTTAATCATTTCATTATAATCACATTTCTTATCAACCTTTACTAAGGGAAAAGTAATAAACGTACACAATAAACCTGCTAGAATATTATTTACATTATTATTGAAAGTTTGACTTTAATTTACATAATGAAAATAGACTTATAGAATAAGCACTCTGAATTTTCACCACATAAGGGATATCGAGAGTTTAAAAATTAACTTTGATTAATATAATGAAATAACTGTATAGATAAAGAAAACACTTAGAATTTTTGTGACATTGAGATATCAAGAGTTGCAAAATTAATCTTCAAGTTTTACATGAAGAAACGACCTTATACTTGCCAGCCTTTTACTTTGAAAAGGTTTTTTTGGGGGAGGGGGGGAGAGATTTCACTACTTTTAAAAAGTATGTAATACCTAAATTACAAAGAATAATTAACATCAACTGAATAAGTTATAAATTTAAAAATTGAAGATGGCCGCGGCAGTGGTACTAGTATTTGTCACTAGCGCCCTAGTTGTAAAAGTGTGCGCGCGTGCTCAGTCTGTGGCGTCGGTAAGTCGCTCTGTAGTCCTGGGGTTATAGACGTTACGTCTGCTATACCGTCAGTGTTTAACCTCTCGCGTGATTAACTTTGTCGCTGCTAAAGTATTTTAAAATTGTTGCTATGGGATCGAAACTCGTACTCAGGAGCAACTATGGATGGTCAGCTACTCCGAGGAGTGATTTCTTTTGGGACTTGTACACTGTGGTGATGGGAAACTTGTGCTTTCCCTTGGTCGATCATTGCTGTTTGGAGTCAGATAAGTTATTTTTTTTTATTTAAATTATTGAGACTTTTTGTTGATTTAAAGTACCGGTGCTTTGTTAAAAGAATTTTGTCTTTTTGTTTTCAGATCACTGGGTCAATGCTGCTTTGAAATTTGTGTGTTACGTCTTAAGAAGATTTTGACGCCTCCCCTGGAATGGCATGCCAAAGCTAGTGCACAAGTTTTCGCTAAATTTTTTTGTAGTGAGAAGTACAACAGTGTTGTAGAGTGTTTTAATAAACATATTTAATTAATTTACATGACTTGACCAGTGCTTTTGACTTTTTGTAGTTTTTAAATTATGTATATGTGTGAATAAGTGTAAATCACTATGGTGTTTTTCAATAATTATTGTGTGAATTTGTGGATCTCAAGTGTGATTTGTCGAGAACAAGCAAAAAATGGTATAGTTATTTTCACTTTTTTTCCTACACATAATAATTTAATAATAATTCACATGATAATATAATTCACATAATATATATGATGAACTTATATAATAATTATAAATCTTGAAAAAACATTTTTTACATCACTAGCTTCTCACAGGAATTCCTTCCCTTTATAACATGACAGTTGCTTAACCTCCCAATAGAAATTGTGTAAAAACTTTCTTGATACTTAAACAATGAAAATACAACACTTTCACTAGCTTGTCACATCACAAGAAAATTATTTCCTTATATAATCTGAAAATTCTATAAAACTTTTCTTCGATTCTTGAACGATGAAAATAGAACACTCACTAGCTGGTCATAAGGATCCCTTTCGATTCACAGCCTGAGAGTCTATCTCCCAGGAGACGAAAGGAAAAGTTAACAATTATTCACAAGAAGATCAGCAATCGAGGAATATTGTCAACGCACTTAACCAGCTTGTCACATCACAAAATAGCTATTTCCTTATATAATCTGAAGATTCAGTAAAAATTTTCTTCGATTCTGGAAAAATGATAACTAAACACTTTCACTAGCTTGTCATAAGGACTTATAAACTGAGAATTCTTTCTTGGATTCTTGAACGATGAAAATAAAACACTTTCACTAGCTGGTCATAAGGAAATAATTAATAATAAACAAGTACTTCAACAATTGTATAGAAACTTTCTTGCATAGAAGATGAACATAGATCTTCTTAACACTTCACTAGCTTGTCATCACAAAAAAGTTATTTCCTTTATAATCTGAAGCAAGAATATTCTCTATTATATAAACTGAATAATCTCTAAAATCCAACAAAATAAAACACTTTCACTAGCTATTCATAAGAATCCCTTTCGGTGAACAGCTTGAGAGTCTACCTCCCAGGAGACGATAGGAAAAGTTATGAACTATTCATATACACTTAAACAACTTAGAATCTTTCATGAATGAGCGATACATATTCTTGACACTTCACTAGCTTCTCACAATAGAAAATAATTTTTTCCTTATATAAACTGAATATTCTCTGAACCAAGAAAATAAAACACTTTTACTATCTATTCATAAGAATTCTTTTCGATGTACAGCCTCAGAGTCTATCTCCCAGGAGACGAAAGGAAAAGTTAACATAAGCATTTCCACAATTGTAGAAACTTTCTTGCGTGGAGGATTGAATATAATCGTAACAATCAACCAACTTGTCACATCACAAGAAAATTATATAAACAGGAAATTCTGTATAAATTTTCTTTGATTCTTGGACGATGAAAATACAACACTTTCACTAGCTTCTCATCAGGATCCCTTTCGACGAATAGCCTGAGAGTCTACCTCCCAGGAGACGATAGGAAAAGTTATGAATTATTCATATACACTTAAACAACTTAGAAACTTTCATGCATGAGCGATGCATATTCTTGACACTTCACTAGCTTCTCACAATACAAGACAATTTTTTCCTTATACTGAATATTCTCTATGTTAAAACTTTATTCGATTCTTGAACCAAGAAAATAAAACACACTAGCTATTTGTAAGGATCCCTTTCGATGTATAGCCTGAGAGTCTATCTCCCAGGAGACGATAGGAAAATTTAATAATTGTTCATAAGCACTTCCACAATTGTAGAAACTTTCTTGCGTGGAAGATTGAATATAATCCTTACACTTAACCAACTTGTCACATCACAAGAAAATTATATAAACTGGAAATTCTGTATAAATTTTCTTTGATTCTTGGATGATGAAAATACAACACTTTCACTAGCTTCTCATCAGGATCCCTTTCGACAAATAGCCTGAGAGTCTACCTCCCAGGAGACCATAGAAAAAATTACACATCCACTTCAAGAATGTAGAAACTTGCTTGAAAGGTGAACCCAGGAAACGATAGAAAAAGTTACATATTCACTTCAACAACGTAAACTTTCTTGAAAGATGAATTCTTAACACTTTACTAGCTGCCACATCACAGAATAGTTATTTCTTTATATAATCTAATAGTAAAAAAACCTGAAAAATAAAAGGATATATTTTAACAAAGAATCAGTTCATGAATCTTTCATGTATTGTATATTTAAAAAAAAAAGTACAACTAAATACTTATCTAATTTGAGGCTATTAGTCTTGTTTGTGAAAATTTTTCATAATTATATCTGTCAGTTTTTAAATATTTCATCAAACCCAGCTTTATAAATTGCATATTATGTTGAAAATAAAATCACTTTGGTACTTTATTTTGTACAATACTTATTTTTCTTTAACACTGCATATGTGTTATCCCTTGTAAGAAGAGAGATGGACCCGTGGGCAGCAGTGGGCAGCGCCATTGGCCTATCTAAATCCATGTATAAGAGAACAGCTGTTGCGTATCAAAAAAAGTCCGAAGAGGTCTGTTCCGTTGTTCTATTTTTCTCGCGCGAAGACGACGTCTTAAGTAATGAGAGTCTCCCTTATAAGAAGAGAGATGGACCCGTGGGCAGCGCCATTGGCCTATCTAAATCCATGTATAAGAGAACAGCTGTTGCGTATCAAAAAATTCCGAAGAGGTCTGTTCCGTTGTTCTATTTTTCTCGTGCGAAGACGACGTCTTAAGTAATGAGAGTCTTAAGTCATTAAAGACTGTGCGAACATACTGAGTAATTAATTTGAAACCTGAATAATTTTTATAATTCAACTCAAGAAAGACAAGTATTTAACAGAGCAGAGAATCGAGAAATTAAAGAACAGAGACAAATTAATTTATGGTATTAATTAATTTATAATATTTTAAAAAAAATTTTAATTTTATTTTAATCAATTTTTTGAAAAATAAATAAAGATGTTAATACAAAGCTAAGAGAGAATAAAAGAGAATACAGAGTAAAGTTAGTTTTATTTTAATCGAATTTTATAAAAATAAATAAAGAGTTAATACAAAGTCTTGAGTGATATAAGAACTGTAGAGTGATTATTGTGTCTTTGAGCATATGCGCGAATATGTTTTTAAATAAAATTTGTATTAATTTGAAACCTGAATAATTTTCATAATTCAACTCAAGAAAGACAAGTATTTAAAAGAGCAGAGAATCGAGAAATTAAAGAACAGAGACAAATTAATTAATAGTATTAATTAATTTATAATATTTTAAAGAATTTGTGAGAATGTTTTTTTCTTCAGTTAAATTTTAGATAATATTGAAGCTGTGAATAATTGAATGATCAAAATACTTAAAGAGAGAATAAAAGAGAAAACAGGGTAAAGAAAAAAATTTTAGTTTTATTTTAATCGAACTTTTGAAAAATAAATAAAGAGTTAATATAAAGTTTTGAGTGATATAAGAACTGTAGAGTGATTATTGTGTCTTCGAGCATATGCGCAGTACTTCTATATTTGCAACTTCTGATACAGTAAAATTTCTTAAATTATCACTTTTATTTAATAATCATCAATTTAATAAAAATATATTTAATATATTTAAATAAAAGATCAAAAAGAATCCAGAAATTAAGTTGGATTTCCAGTGATATTTCATTAAAAATCGAAAAATTTTTGTTTGCTCACGATAATCGTTTTTCACTAAAAATGTTTGTTTACTTTAGAATTTGCCATTTTATGATAATCTATAAATGTTTTTCTTAACAAAAATGCTGTTTATGAATAAAAGTATTTATATTAGTTCAAAATCGTTCATGCGCAAGGCGTTTCAAGGAATCCTTCTGAAAATTTTTTTAGAGGTTCTTGAAAACAATTAAAATAAATGTTGGAATTTATATTTACGGTAAGAATTAAAATAAAAATTATTAAATTGTGATTAATATTTAAAATTCATGTTTTTCATGATTTTATTTGTTAATTAAATGTTTGAATTATTTCTGCTGTACATGCATAATTACTATACTAAAAAAATTCCAAGTTTTGTGCAGTCTGGCTTAAAGAATACGTATGAATTCCAGTTCGCATGAAATATTTTGAAGATCTTTATATTTTAACAAAAATTCTTATATTTTGTGACATTACTTAAATATCATTGGGTAAAATAAGTTAAAAACATACACAAAATCATCTTTTTGTATCACAGTCATGATCTTTAAGTTTCATTACGTTCGGAGCCACAGGTGAAAGAAAAGTACAATCACTGAAGATCCACTTTAAAGAACAGACAGAAAAATTAATTAAAATAATTAATTTAAATAATAGTAGTATAGCTATAGGCATACTAGAACAGGCGGCTACTAAAACAGTAGGCATACTAGAACAGGCGGATACTGGAACAACGGATCCCCTCCACTCTGCTTCCGTTGTTCTAGTATCTGCACGGGTTCTAACATATGCTGGCCCCTCTCTCTCTGGGCCCCTCTCAAAGCCAGTAGCCGTTGGTGAGGGAATTTTCTCCCCCACTATTTTGTTCCAGTATACCTATAGCATTTTCTACTTTTTCTTTTTTTATTGTTTTTTATTATGATGACCCCTCTCTCTGGACCCCCCTCTCAAAGCCAGAATTCGTTGGTAAGAGGACTTTCTTTGCAGGCTTTACCTGTAAGAAGAAAAAATAGGTGAGCGCAGTAGGTTATTACTAAGAAAAAATGTATACGAGCGCAGCAAGATGATTCCGTTACTATAAACTCGCCTCAAAATTTTGGGTGAGAGAAAGTAAATGTGCGCTTCTATACACAGCAGTAAGCTGTCATACATCTTTGGTAACCGATGCATTGAGCGATCGGATGAAAAAGAAAGTCAAGCGAGATAGAGTCATTGTAGGCTTTACCTGTAAGAAGAAAAAATAGGTGAGCGCAGTAGGTTAATATTATGAAAAAATGTATACGAGCGCAGCAAGGTGGTTTCGTCACTATAAGCTCGCCTCAAAATTTTGGTTGAGAAAAAATAAGTGTGCGCTTCGTATGTAAATATACATTTTCCATCTCCTTCAGGCCTAACGAGCTAGGAATCTTCGGCAGTATAAGGTGATTCCGTTACTATAAACTCGCCTCTGAATTTTGGGTGAGAGAAAGTAAGTGTGCGCTTCGTATGTAAATATACACAGCAGTAAGCTTCCATACTTTTTTAACCATTGCATTGAGTGATCGGATGAAGAAAAAGCCAAGCGAAATAGAGTCAATGCAGGCTTTACCTTAAGAAGAAAAAAAATAGGTGAGCGCAGTAGGTTTTTGGGTGAGAAAAAATAAGTGTGCGCTTCGTATGTAAATAAACATTTTCCATCTCCTTCAGGCCTAACGAGTTAGAGATTTTCGGCAGTGTAGGTATTCTCCAATCAGAGGATGTTCTCTATTTCCGAGACAGGTTTTTTCTTTGAGAACTAGTGGAAAGGGTAATTCAGTTCTCTAAAATAAAAAGGGCGGCTCAAGCAATGCTCAATCAGTTTGCTGGAGTTTTTCCGAGAAAGAAATGGCCCTCAACGGACAAGGTAGCAAAGTGCAGCAGGCATTGGAAAGGATAGAGTGGATCCTCAAACATGGGGATACCATTCTAAAGATGGCGAATATTATTGCAACTGTGAAATTGGGGTGGAAATTGGGGATAGATGTGAGTATTTTTGATAAAATATTAAACTAAAAATTTTTGTATGTCATAAAATATTAAACTAAAAATTTTTGTATGTCATCATTTGTATGTTTATAATCATTTTTATAGTGCCACCAAAGCCATCATTGGACTGCATGGAGCAGCTTGAAAAAGCATTCAAGACGCACAGGAGTCAGACCAGAGTGAGACCATCTACATTGAAGCGGATTCAATCCGATAGGACAGATGCCTTAAGAAAATTGTATCACGGCAGCAGCAGCAGCAGTTCCCCAAAAGTTTCTGGTAAGTCGTATCTCTTTCTCTCTCTTTCTCTCTCTCTGTCTCTCTATGCCTCTCTCTCTTTCTCTCTCTCTGTCTCTCTCTCTTTCTCTCTCTGTCACTCTCTCTTTCTCTCTGTGACTCTGTCTCTCTCTCCCTCTCTGTCACTCTCTCTTTCTCTCTGTGACTCTGTCTCTCTCTCCCTCTCTGTCACTCTCTCTTTCTCTCTGTGACTCTGTCTCTCTCTCCCTCTCTCTGTCACTCTCTCTTTCTCTCTGTGACTCTGTCTCTCTCTCCCTCTCTCTGTCACTCTCTCTTTCTCTCTGTGACTCTGTCTCTCTCTCCCTCTCTCTGTCACTCTCTCTTTCTCTCTGTGACTCTCTCTCTCTCTCCCTCTCTCTGTCACTCTCTCTTTCTCTCTGTGACTCTGTCTCTCTCTCCCTCTCTCTGTCACTCTCTCTTTCTCTCTGTGACTCTGTCTCTCTCTCCCTCTCTCTGTCACTCTCTCTTTCTCTCTGTGACTCTGTCTCTCTCTCCCTCTCTCTGTCACTCTCTCTTTCTCTCTGTGACTCTGTCTCTCTCTCCCTCTCTCTGTCACTCTCTCTTTCTCTCTCTGTGACTGTTTCTCTCTCCCTCTCTCTATAACTCTGTCTCTCTCTCTCTCTCACGCATTGTGTATTTTCTCTCATTCGCTTATTAATTTTTTTCAATTATTAATTTTTATCTATTTTTTTTATTCAGATAAAAAAATTAATTGGCGAAGAAAATTATTTTCTTCGTCAAGTTCGAGCAGCAGCAGCAGCAGCAGCAGCAGTAGCAGCAACAGCGATAGCAGCAGTGATAGTAGCAGCAGCAGTAAGAGTAAAAGGAAAAATGGTATGTACTTCATTCTATTATTAACTTAAAAAATTTTTTCCACTGTTTTTTAAAAAATTACTATATTTTTTGTTTTTAGATGCAGATACAAAAAAAGCAGATGATACTGCATTTTTCTTCTTCAGTAAGTTCTTCCCATCTCGTTGGTGGTTTAAAGTGATAGACAGTTGGAAAAGCAGTTTTTTTCAAATTAAGAAAACTGACTTCCTTTAAAATAAAAGTGCCGGATGCTATTCTTTGAAATCCTTGAATATCACAGATATAAACATTCTCCTCCGGACATGGTAATAAAATATTTCTAAACATTATATCATAGTCACGCGTTCTAGCCATATTTCAATTCTTGAGTTCGTCACACGACAGAAGCAAACTCGAGAATGAAAACGTAAGGTCTAGCATCCTAATTTTAAGGCATAAAACTCAACCTCTTGCTCTTTGATTGGTTGTTGTAAAAGATAATTCTCTCCCACTTTTCATCCCTTCTCTGAGAAAAATCTCTTTTCAAATTTGATTGGTTCAAAAAAAAAGGAAAATGCATCCCATCTACAAGAAAAAATTTCACTACTATCATTTTTCCCCCTCCTCCTTACAGACTTATGTCTATAAAAGCGTGAAGATTTCGTGCACTTGTCAGTTCGTTTTCCACAGTAGCATTCAGATTGTAATACTAAATATGTCTACAATGGAGCAGATGGAACGTAGTATACAAGTGCTTCGAGAAACATTAGAAAGTATTCATGAATTGAACAATTCAGACATTCACTATTTGTTAGATGTATGCAATTCAACTATAAAGGAATTAAACGAAAAAATTCATGAATCAAACCTCACACGTGGAGAAAAACAGAAATGTCAAACTTGTATGGCACATCTATCACAGATTCAAGTTGAATTCGAACATCATCTTCAGCGTGGAGGTGCTCTACAAGAAACTAAAGCACGAGTTGAATGGCGTGATGTTCAGTCGGCTTTCCAAAATCGAATAAGAACTGGCGTAGTAGTCAATATAAGTCATGTAGATATTCTAAGTTTTATGAATGATGCCGAAAAGATTTTTAAAGAAAAAGTGCAAGAAAGCTTACATGATTATAACACTATAAAAGTAAATTCTGATTTCATTTCAGAATTTTCTATGCAAAAAAATGGAGAAGAAACTGTAGATATAAAATATTTCACTAGTGAAAGTTCTGCAATTTATACATCAACAATCATAAAAGAATGGTTTAGAGAACATATCAAAGATCCAATTCTTGCACAACTAGAAGAATTTCAAGAAAAGGATTCTGGGTGGACATTAAAAAGTATTATAAGTTTATGCATAAATATAAAAAAATATTCTCCAGTTAAAGGGAGCTCATATATTCCTCTTCCAAAATTTATAAAAGTAAAAAAAGCATGTATTAATGTTCAAAACAATGATAATGAATGTTTTAAATATGCAATACTTTCAGCATTATATCCCTGTACAAGGAATGCTCATAGAGTGAGTAATTATCTCCCATATGCAAACATGCTCAATTTTGGTGACATAGAATTTCCTATCAAAATAAAAGATGTATCAAAATTTGAAAAGCTTAATAATAATATTTCTATAAACGTGTATATGCTTAGGATGTTTGGACAGAAGCATGAAGTATCACCTTGTTACATTACAATCGAAAAGAAGGAGAAACATATAAATCTTCTTATTATACAAGATTATTATATAAACGAACATGAAGAAAAAAATCAAGGTGAAGATGAAAGAGTGCCTCGGTATCATTATGTGTGGATAAAACACATTTCAAGACTTTTAAAATCTCAATTGTCGAAAACTAATAGAAAATCATATCATTGTGACAGATGCTTACAAATATTTTATTGTCAAGACGGATTGGAAAATCATGAAAATTATTGCAGAAATATAAATAATTGTAGAATTAATTTGCCTGACTCCAAAAACAATATACTTAAATTTGAAGATTATAAAAAAAGTGAAAAAGTGCCTTTTGTAATATATGCAGATTTTGAATGTTTATTGAAGCCTACTGAAAATGAAAATGCTTTTCAACTTCATGAAGCATACAGCATAGGATATTACATAAAATGTAGCTATGATGATCGATTATCTGGCTATAAATCATACAGACAAAAACATTCTGATGAAGAATCACCTGCAGAATGGTTCGTAAAAGAATTGAAATCCATTGGAGAAAAGATTGAACAACTCTATAAAAATCCGAAGCCACTAAAACTTTCAGATCTACAAGAACTATCTTTTCGGAGTTCAACGATTTGTCATATATGTCGGAAACCTATTCATTCAAAACAACTAGCAGTAAGAGATCACTGTCATCTCACAGGACGGTAAGTTTTTTAAATTTGATATAAATAGAAAAAATAAAAATAGTATACTTATTCAAAAGCATACTTTTTCTTTAGTTTCAGAGGCGCAGCTCATAATTCTTGTAATTTGAATTATAAGGATTCAAGATTTATTCCAGTAATTTTTCACAATCTTAATTACGATACTCACTTTATTTTGAAAGAAATTGCTACTTCTTCATTACTGAAAGGACGCGTTAGCGTAATACCTCATAATAAGGAGAAATATATTTCATTTTCAAAATATATAGATGGCAGTGATATTATTTTTAGATTCATCGATTCCTGGCGTTTTTTACCATCATCTTTAGAGAAGCTAGCGTTATACCTAGAAAACGTTCCGATAGCAGTTCAGGAATTTCAATCAGATGGATTTACAAGTGAAAAGATTGATCTTCTTAGGCGGAAAGGTGTATTTCCATATGATTTTGTAGATGGATTAGATAAACTAACTACTACAAAACTGCCAGAAAAAAATGAATTTTATAACAAGCTGACGGATTCTCATATTGTTGAAGAGGACTATAATCACGCTCTTCAAGTGTGGCATAAATTCAATATATCAACTTTAGGAGAGTATTCTGATCTCTACTTAAAAACAGATGTACTGCTACTGGCTGACGTCTTTGAAAGTTTCCGAAAAACATCCCTTGAAGCTTATGGATTATGTCCGGCTCACTTTTATACTACACCAGGATTAACATTTTCAGCGGCACTTAAAATGACAAACGTGGAATTAGAGCTTCTTACAGATATTGATATGTTAATGTTTATCGAATCAGGCATTCGAGGTGGAATTAGCCAATGTTGTAATCGATATGGAAAAGCAAACAATTCGTACATGGGATCTTCTTACGATAAAAATCAGAAAACAAAGATGCTCTTATATTTTGATATTAATAATCTTTATGGATGGGCAATGGTGCAACGTTTACCAGTTGGAAAATTTGAGTGGATAGAATATGAGACGAATCCATACTTTTTCAATGAATCAGCAGATTCAGATATAGGTTACTTTGCAGAAGTAGACTTAGAGTACCCTGAAGAAATACATGATGACCATCAAGATTTACCATTTTGTGCAGAACATCGCGCACCACCTGGCTCAAAGCAGAAGAAACTTCTAACTACATTAAATGATAAGAAAAGATATATTATTCATTATCGAGCTCTTAAACAAGCATTAGATAATGGACTTCGTTTAAAAAAGGTACACAGACTTTTGAAATTTGAGCAAAAGGCATGGCTCAAACCTTATGTTGAACTAAATACAGAGAAGAGAAAACAAGCCAAAAACGAGTTTGAAAAACTATTTTATAAATTATTAATAAACGCTGTCTATGGTAAGTGTATCGAACGAGAGCGATCTCGCGTTGATGTACGATTAGTAAATAAATTTGCAGGTAGATATGGAGCAGAAGCCCGTATAGCTCAACCAAATTTCCATAGTTGTGCAATTTTTGATGAAAATTTGGTTGCTATTCAATTGAAAAGAACGAGTGTTACAATAAAGAAGCCAATATACGTTGGACTCTGCATCCTTGATTTATCGAAGACACTACTTTATGAGTTCCATTACTCATATATGAAACAGCGAGTTGGGGGAAAATGTAAACTTCTCTATACAGATACAGATAGTTTGATTTATCAAGTAGACGATGTTGATATGTATCAAATAATGAAAGAGGATATTCATAGGTTTGATACATCAGATTATGATGAAAACAATCAATTTGGCATTCCTTGTGTAAATAAAAAAGTACTTGGACTTATGAAAGACGAATGCTCCGGAAAAATTATGACAGAGTTTATTGGCTTACGAAGTAAAATGTACAGTATTTTAATTGATGGTGGAGCAACAATAAAGAAAGCTAAAGGTATTAAATCCTATGTTGTAAAGAAATCCATTACATTTGAAGACTATCGAAAATGTCTTGAAGATCTGCTTCTTGTACATCGAGAGCAGTGCAATATACGTTCAAAATTGCATATAGTTCATACCGAAAAACAGAATAAAATTGCTCTAAGTCCCTATGATGATAAAAGGTATTTATTGCCTCATAGTACCGACACTCTACCATGGGGTCATTATAGAATCATGGAAGAACAGATGTCGCTAGCTGCAAGTCAACTGAAAGCGGAAGTAGAGAAGGGGCATGCAGAAGCCAATGAGAGAAAAGTAAGTGAAGTGGGGATAGACCTTGAAATAGAAAAAGAGAGGGGGACCGATGAAGAGCTTGTAACGCAAAGTAGAAGAGAGGATAACACGAGTGGGAATAACGCTTTATGGAGAAGAAGGTGAACCAATCACCATTGAGTATGATATACCCGAAGAGAATGACAACGAATGGAGTCCATCCATGGAACCAAAGAGTGGGATATTTTACAAGAGGCGATGGAAAGGGCAGGAGTAATGGTGGGAATACGGACTATATGAGTCGATGCAGCACAAGGAGGAGGCACATTCAAGCAATCGAAGAGATCGAAAACAGTCCACCCTCTACAAAGAAACCAAAGCTTGATTAAGTAAGTTTATATCATCTTCACTTATCATATTTTTCTCTAACAGTAAGTTTTTCTAACCTCAATTCGACTTTAATTTCAGAATGATCTATCTGCACTTAACAAGGTTGCTGAACGCTACTGCTTACCAACGAAGAAAGCCAAAGACTTAGAAAAAGATCGAGAAAAACCTCGTGACAGCACTGAAGAGGTAAAAACAAGAGTTCGGCGTCAAGGTGTTT
>JACCIB010001194.1:0-49160 GCA_018906965.1 Philotrypesis tridentata
TCAGCAAAGTGCGCAAACGCAAGTAAGCGGCGATAACAGCGATTACTGGCCATATTGCGATAAGCGCGGGCACACTCTAAGTACATGCCGCACGATCGCATATGACGTGCAAAACAAAAAAATCAAAAACCCCCGTGGCGAAAGGGATGCGCAGGGCAGATTCCCGAATAATAACAAAAATTATCGCGGCGGCAAAGGTCAAGGCGGCAGAGGCCAAAACAGAAAGCAAGGCCAGAGCAACTCAGGCGGCGATAACGGTAATAGCGCCGGAATCGGCGAAGCAAATCCGCCGGCGGCCAGAGCACAAGCAATGGCAATAACGGCGAAAAAAAACTAGAGAGGCGCTCGCCGCGTTCCCCAAACGACGGGCGTCTTTCCGAAAATAGCAATAAATTAGGTAAGTTAATAGATAAGGTGCAAGCCCTCGAAATAAGTCCAAAATCGGACTCGAGCGGCGCCTCACCTGAGGAGCAGTTGGTTCCAATCGAGCCCCCAGCCAAAGCGAAAACTCTGGATTCTCAGAATTCAGAGTCACACGTATAACCACCCCCCGCTAATAGGGAGAGTGGCGAGTGTGCGCACCAGCGTTCTGCCGCGAATGATTCACCATCACGGGTTATCGACGCAAAAAAGATAGCGTTGGAGTCAAAAGATTCTCAGAGTCTCGCGGCCGAGAAAGACGCGTCGGGTGAAAAAGAAACCGGCGCGAGTATAAAATTTCTGACCGCGGGAAGGCCGCCGCCAATAGTTACGCTGAAGTCCCAGCAGTTCAAGGAGGGCAAATGCAGACTGTACGTAGATTGGGGTGCGGATATTTCTACGATAAAAGTAGGAAAGCTAGCAACGTGCTACCCGTTTAACCGCGATAGAAAAATAATAATTCGCAGCGTGACAGCGGGAAAGGAGCAAACGTTGGGCGTCGCGACCATGTTTTTACACTGGGTGTTATGCGAAATGCATGTCACCCCAGATGATTTCCCGATAGATACCGACGGCATCCTAGGTATCAACGCGATGGAGGCGTTGGAATGCAATTTGTTCACCAACGCGAGGTATCTCGAAGTCAAGGGCACAAAAGTCCCGTTCGACGCGATAGAAAGCGTAACGATACCGCCACGCGTGAAAATGGTCATAAGCGCGCACGGCCAAGATAAAGACGCGAGCGTGGGCATGGTACCACTAATAGACTTGCACCCCGACATTTTATTCGGGAATTTCTACGCGGTGTGTATGAACACGGGTAACGACGCGGTTACACTTCCGGTTCCAACGATGGAACTTATAGAGTGCGAGGCCACCGAGTCGGATCCCCAAGCCTGAGCCGATGGGGACGGAGCGGACGAGGAGATCACGGGGCCCACCGCGAACTTAAGGAGAACGTTCGGCAGTAGCTGCGAAAAATAGAAGGAGATAAAATCTCGAAACGACAAGTTACAGCGCGATGACGCGGCGAGACGCGATAGAGTCACGAAAATTATGGAACTCGCGGATCTCGACGGTTGTAACGACGAAGAAAAAGAATATATTCGCGAGGTCGTGGACGAGTACGCAGGAGTATTCGGACTCGACGGCGAACCACTAGCCGCGACGCAATTATTGAGACACAAAATTATACTTAAATCGAACAAGCCAATACATTGCGGCCGCTTTCGATTCCCGCCCGCAATAAAAGAGCAGATGGCAATAGAGCTACAGAAGCTATGCGAGCAGGGAATCGTAGAGCCGTCAAATTCCAACTACTCCTCGGTTCTATGGATTGTTCCAAAAAAACCTGAAGCACAGGGGAACAAGCGGTTTCGGTTAGTGACTGATTTTCGGCGATTAAATGAGGAGACCGAGGTAAGCTGTCATCCTCTCCCATTCATGAACGACATACTAGAAAATCTTGCTTCCGCGAAATCGCGCCTCGCGAATATCACGGTCATGGATCTAAAGCAGGGTTACCATCAGATCGAGATGGATCCCGCATCTGCGCACCTGACCGCATTTTACGCGTCCGACGGGAAATCGGGAAATCAGCTCCTCCAATTCAATCGTATGGCCATGGGCTTTAAGGAGACGACGATCACATTCACCCGTGCCATGTCGCTCGCGATGCGCGGTATACAGTGGAACGAGGTAGAAATCTATCTCGATGATTTGATGGTGTTCAGCGAAACGCTCGACGAACACCGCGAACGCCTACGCCGCGTGCTGGACCGTCTGCTCGAGGTGAACTTAACCATAGAGCCTAAAAAATGCCAATTTTTAAAGAGAGAGGTTCACGTGCTCGGACACATCGTCGGCGGCGGGTTCGTGAAAGCGGACTCAGCGAAAATACACGCGATGGTAAATTATCCGGTGCCGACGAACGCGGATAAGGTAAAGCAAGGCATGGGTTTATTTAGCTACTACCGCCGATTCGTGAACAACTTCGCAAAAATAGCGAAACCACTATACGACGTAGCGAAAACCAACGAGACGTTTGAATGGTCGGAGAAACAAGAGTCAGCGTTCCGGGACTTAAAACGAATTTTATCAACCTAACCGGTGTTGAAAGCCCCCGATCTGAGCAAACCATTTATCGTGATAACGGATAGTAGCGATTTCGCGTTGCGCGCCATCTTGAGTCAGGACAAGTTGGGTGAAGACCAGCCATGCGCGTTCGCCTCTCGCTGTCTCAAAGGTAGCGAATTAAAATATCCGACGTACGATAAAGAACTGCTAGCCATCGTATTCGCCAAAGAGCAGTTTCGCTGCTACTTATACGGCAGGCGATTCACGGTAGTCACGGATCACGAAGCGCTCAAACATATTCGCACCACGAGAAAACCCGACGTGCGTTTCAACCGGTTAAAAGCGGCACTTATCGGGTACGATTTCGACATAGTATATCGTCCCGGCAAGAAAAATGTCAACGCCGACGCACTCTCACGTAACCCAGTAATCAGTCCGGGCGAGGTAGATCCGTATCTGCCGCGAGAAAAACTCTACCAATTAGCTGACGAGCAGATTAATGCGAGCCCCGACGAAGATGCCGGAGCCCCGCCGGGAAGAATATTCCGAGTACGCGCAGTAAAAAGACGCGGAATAAGTAGAGCCAAAAAGATAAGACAAATATCGTCTGACTCCGAATCAACGAAAAGAGCGCAACCGTTGCAAAAAAGGCACGCCAGCCGAGCGCGACTGTACGCGAAAAACGAGATCTTAGCCATTAGAAACGAACGCGATAGCTTCTATCTATGTCGAGCTAAGTCGACGGAGATAAAAGGATCCGCATTCGTTGGTACTCGAAAGTCGAGAAATGTAATCGCATATACAGACTCGACTATGCTGACTCGCTCGACACGCGATGCATTCTCACGAACACGGCACTCCAATGCGTTGAACAGTATCGCTATCAGTTGAGTCTCAGCGAAAAAACGCGTATCAGAGAAATACTCGCGCGGTCTATAAAGGCATACGCGCTGGCAGCCGAACCCGTAAAAGGATCGTCGAGAACCGAAGGCACCACAACGGCGATAGAGCGAGAGCTTATGGCAAGGACCACCGGGTCAGAGCCTACGGATATCGCGTTACCCCCGGGCGCATGGCGGTTCATGCGGGACATGGACCCCTTAGGCAGGAGTTCAGATCGGTCTCTGCGTAGCCGAAAGTTGCCAAAAGTCTACACACCCGCCACAAGTAGCGAGAGCTCCGATGGCGAAAGACCTCCACCGTCAGGGCAAATAGCAGCCGAACATGAGCCACTGTAGTCATTCCTACTACTAATGAAAGGCCCGGGCAAATTCGTAGAGTCGCAACTGAGTATCGTCGATGCAAGTTCAGAGAGTCATACCGTGGCCGTGGAAAAATGGCGTGCAGTCAAAAAAGTTAGGCGTGCATCTCGCGAGTCGGCAAAATGATAAGCAAAAGGGGCTATGCATTGAGCTAGTCGAGCAAGCGAAGTCAACATCGCAGGAGAGTAGCTCCGCAGGCAGACGAGATGCCGAGCCAGCGCAGATAAGCGCGGGGAACGCCGAAAGTAATGCGACTCCGGCCGATAGCGCCAAGTCGACACCGATGGCCAGCAGCATCACCGCTGACGCGCGCTCGTGCAAAAAGCATGCACCGCAAAAAAAGCAAAGGCACAAGAATGGTCCTAATCTAAATTCAGACCCAGAAGAAGGCGGGCCCAAGGTCGACTTCGCGAATGTACCGCGCAATTACGATCGTCGACGCAAGGAGTCGGATCTAAACTCATCGGCATCTTCGGGCAATATTCTGGTCCAAACATACATCCGAAAAAACAAATGTATGGAACCGTTGGCACGACTCGTACGCGATCCCAACATTCCAAATCAGCCACCGGGTAATTGCTTGTTTTTTTCGCTAATCAAAACCGCAGATCTAGACATATCAGCAACACAGCTGAGGTGACTACTAGCAACATCCGCGTTAATGCCGTCATGCGGGGAGCCGGATGACACCGCGAAAATTTTACGCTCGGACACGAAGTTCGGTAACATCGACTGCGCATTTCCGTTCGCGCACGCGTTCAGCAAGAATGTTTGCGTGCACTACGACCTACCCGACGAAAAACGCATTTTCTGCCACATCGTCGTGGAAGAAGCAGGTGACGTAATCCACCGGAATCTGCGCGGTCAACACTTCACGCCTTATAAAGTAAAGGAGATAGGAGCACCGAGAGCTCGCGCAGCTGCAAAGCGGGACGGACCTCCTCCGCACGACGACGATCCCGACGGGTCGCAATCGCCGGTATTTGGGAGAAACAAACCCGCGAAACGAAAGAAAATAGAAACGCAACCGCCACCGCAGCGAAAGAAGGGCGATAACGCCGCGATCGACGAGAACCGCGAAGAGCTGGAGCCCGGTGCACTAAACACTAAAGTGCTAATACAGCAGAAGGCCCTATCTAACGCGGCAGACGTAGAGTCCGAAACAGGAGACCCTTAGGGAGCGCTGTTTATTTTTACCGTTTTTTTTTCGCGGCGCTGGACGTACCGCGAAATAAAAAAAAACAGCAATATAAATGAGAATACGGCCGAGCGAAATTTTTCAAATTTTTTCACGGATATGCGCATATACATAACGCAAAATTTTTTGTAGGAAGTGCCCATATATACGCTCACAAGAAATTTTATTTCAAAACTAATCATACAGTGACCGAAGGAAAATTAGAATTTAATGCCAAGTCGCATGAGTAATCTAACGTACTCACGTGAACAAATAGATTATAAATAAAATAACATAGTTATAAGATATCTATTGTTAACCTACATTGTACTTTCTTTCAGCAAATTAATGCTATAAATGCGTAAAATACAATACGCATGTGCGAATAAATAACTAACCTAGGAATAAGCGTAGTAATAGTAAAAATAAACAACTAACAAATTTTTCTACTTTCAGCAAACTACTAAAAGAAAAATATGAAAAAGTAATTGTGATTTTCAACACAAATTATGGAAAAAAAGCAATCAAAATACTTAAAAAAAAAACAAAGTGAATTAAGACAAAATAATGTGCTACGTCGCAAGGTGTTTAGACGTAAATAATAGTAGATTGTAAAATAATTTTAAGAAAAA
Source organism: Philotrypesis tridentata (assembly GCA_018906965.1). Lineage (NCBI taxonomy): Eukaryota > Metazoa > Arthropoda > Insecta > Hymenoptera > Pteromalidae > Philotrypesis > Philotrypesis tridentata. Next base: position 5,568 of record JACCIB010001194.1, read on the forward strand.
AAATAGTCTGCTCTGCACCATTTGTAAAAGTAGCAGCGGCTGCTTAATAGGGATACTCGCATACATACACACATACACATACACACGCACACTCACACACACAACTAGTAAAAATACATAAACAAAAAAGAGACAAATAGAAATCCAATAGCGCGATTGCGCGCGCGAGCTACGCTAGCTGGCATCCAGGGACATACGCACACACTGCGCGCCTCTACGCTTGTCCGTTTTTTTTTTTTTTTTGGGTGCGAGGACGCTGCCCTCGCGGCGCTGGACGTGTCACGTACGAGCTTTTGGGCTCAGGTGACCGCCGGCGAAGCTGAGGTAGCGCCTCGCACAGGAGCGCGTGAGCCGGAGCGTTCTCACGCACAAAGTGCAAGCTTGCACTTTGTGCTTGAGACTGCAGCCTCCGACGTGTCGCATCGGAGGCTTTGCAGGCAGAACACCGGTGACCGTGAATCAGAGCAGAGCTCTCTTAGACGCGAATAACGATCTCCAAACTCCAACTTGGCCGTCTTACTCCAAGCTGCGACTCACCTACATCACAGTGTTTTACAAAATTTTGTTATTAATGAAATTATGAATTATTAAGAATTAAATTTTTTATATATCTTTCAAATCCACAAAATCATGCCACAACACACCCCAAGCTACTGAGATTTTGAAATATGATATGGTATGAGTAAATAATTTTAAATTATCATAAGAATTATTTTAAAAAACATTTTATTTAAATAATTAATAGTGTTTTACAAAATTTTGTTATTAATGAAATTATGAATTATTAAGAATTATAATTTTTTACATATTTTTCAAGCCCCCAAAACCATCCATAACACACCCCAAGCTTGTGTGATTTTGAAATATGATATAGTATGAGTAAATAATTTGAAATAATTATAAGAACGATTTTAAATAACATTTTATTTAAATAATTTATAGTGCTTTACGAAATGTATTACTAATTAAATTATCAATTTCTAAAAATTGTAATTTTTTATATACTTTTCAAACCCACAAAACCATGCCACAACACACCCCAAGCTACCGTGATTTTGAAATATGATATCGTACGAGTAAATAAATTTTAAGTTTTCATATATTTTTGAACAACCCAAAACCCTAATACAATGTATGACAATTTTCTATTATTGTTTCTTTTAAAATTGTTTTTAATAAATACTATTACTATACAGTACACATATGCAGTATTATATTTGTTTAGTGAGCAATCTTGACTAGAATCAAGAGTTTTGTTTGGGCCATAGAAGTCCCTTAATAATTATGAATACAACTCCGACCATTTGTCATTCTACAATATAATTTATTATGTAAGCCCCTAAACAAATATCTAAACAAAACACCTTGTAATCATATATATAATGGAAATTGATAAAACTTCTTATTAATTTAGAAATTAGTTAAATTTTTTATTTTTTAAAGTTTTTCAACCAATTTTTAAATAAATAAATATTAAGTTAATTTTTTTAGTTGTATTTATTTTTAATATTTTCAACTTTTAAAAAATGTTGAATTCTTGTTTTTTGATAATATATGTATACTGTTTTATGATGATGTATCGTTCACTATTGATAGTAAAGCGTACTGTATATCGCGAGCGAAGCGAGCGATCTTGCTAGTATAATTTATTTCGATAAGAAATATAAAATTTTGTTTTCAAAATTCATATTTAGATTTTTTAATGGTCTTCATCTTCGAGACCCCCCACTCTGAAAGTTTGCAGGTTATTTTGAACTATAAAAAGGTGCTTTCATGAACTTTTTGTGTCCAACTCTGAATCTAAATCTTAGTTTCACTGATTTTAGAGTGTAAATTGGATGTAAGAAAATGATAACATATATATATGACTTTAAAAGTATGTTTTTTTGTAAAATAGACAAAATTTATTCAAAAAAATATTCTATACGCTTTTGTTGAAAAATACATCCCTGAAGAGCTAGGAATTAATGAATATTGGTAAAAAATGGAAAAAACACTGATCCTCTTCAACTTTGATCGTTTGTAATTCGAAGGTACTTCATGGAAAAATTTTGAATATTTTTAAGGGGTTTTTCTTTGACATTTTATAGAACAACATCCATATATTTTTGGATAGGTGAAAAATATTTTTTTTTCTTGATTTCACATGGAATCACTTACACACATATATATATATATATAAGGCTGCCCAGTTTTGCCACCAATTTTGAAAGTTACATTTAAGATCAGACTAAGCATCGGGGAGGCTCAGAACTAGTACAACGGATTTTGAATTTTTCAAATCGAATAATATTTAATACCTCCCACGCGATTTAGGTATTTTAAATAGGATATAACATAGACGAACAAATTAATGTCTATAACAATGAAATTACGGTCATTTTCTGATATTTTTTTTCTCGGGCTTGTCACCGGGTACATAGCAATAGGCTCGAAGAAGTTTGGTGCAAAAAAGTTAATAATTAAAGAAGTTGACAGGTGCGTATTTCGACTAAAACTACTCATCTTTGGAGTCAATTTAAGGCCCCTTCTACTGCTTCGATGTCTTTCACATTTTGACACAGCGTTCTTAAATTCATGCCGAAATGATCCCAAAAAGAATTTTACCAAAATTATTTTAAGAACACGGTTAAAAATCAAATGAAAGTTTTGGTTTTCGTTTTAAAAAGTAGGTGAAACGTCAAATTTTTTTTAGGAATAAGCTGCTATGATACTTTAACACCCTCGCTCCCTCCGTCGGAGGACACATCTGGTGCTACACGTGTTGGTCTTCTCAGCTATATCGCTTTTTATTTTTCTCGTAAAATTCAGTTTTCAATATCGTGATTTTTCGTGAAATCGCGGAATTTTATAATATAATTATAATATTTATTGTTATAATTTATTATAAACAAATTATTTGTACAAAAGTTTTTTATGTTTAAAGAATAATAATCGTGATTTTTCATGACATCGTGACATTTTATATTATAATTATAACAATAAATATTATAATTTATTATAAACAAATTATTTGTTAAAAAATTTCTTTTTACGTTTAAAGAATAATAATTGTGATTTTTCATGATATCGAGACATTTTATATTATAATTATAACAATAAATATTATAATTTATTATAAACAAGTTATTTGTTAAAAAAATTTTTTTTTGTTTCAAGGATATGTTTAATATGATTACAAATATATAATTATAAAATTAATAATTATAAAATTCAAAATATAAAAATGACTATTTTGCAATACTTAACTTAATTTAATTAATAGCTTTATTTTTAAATATATAATCTCCTACAGTTTTTTTTAAAGTGTCTAAAAATGACGACGGTTATAGGTTTGCATTAAGAATTCGATGTGATTTTACAATTGAATATAAATAATGTTACTGTCATTTTTAGCTATACTTCTGTTTTCTTTATAAAATCAGTTAATTTCAATTTTTTGATAAAAAATTTTAATGGCTTAAATTTTTAAAGAATGTATGTTTAGGGAATAACACAAATTAATTTACATGCAATAAATGTAGTAGGTCTATGACGTAGAATATTGTAAAATAATTGATGGGTATTTTTTCTTTTCTCAATCAAACAGTTATTAACGAAGATAGCGCATTAAAATATTCTGTGACGTCACGACGTGAATTTCGTTAGCATTAGTATATCTATATTCTATAGAATATAAAATATATAGAATGTAGAACCCGTGAGTGCGAGTGAGAAGCATAGAAAAATGCATAAGTACGGCAGAGACAGACTTCTCGCCCCCCCCCCCCCTTAACTTTCTCTCGTTTCTTTTGCACGGACTTTCGATGGGCCTAACCATTTCTTTTTCTGCCGACGGACGAATCGCGAAGGTTAGCATCGGATAGAGCGAGGGACAAGAGAAAATTGAGGAGGAGAAAATCTGTCTCTGTCGCACCTCTGGTCACACTTATACATTTTCCTAGGCTTCTCACTCGCACTCACGGGTTGTCCTATGTCTCGCTTCCGAGGTCCCGAGAAGCCGGACCCTACCATAAAATCTAAGAAGTATTTATGACCAGGATAATGATGCTTATTGTTTGGTTCCAACTGCCATTACCTTCTTCAGATATGTTTCTACACTAGGTCACAGATCTTTGCAATCGCGTAGGAGCTATTAAATATTATTCGATTTGAAAAATTCAAAATCCGTTGTACTAGTTCTGAGCCTCTCCAATGCTTAGTCTGATCTTAAATGTAACTTTCAAAATTGGTGGCAAAACTGGGCAGCCTAATATATATATTTCTATAGCTTGGCGAACATCTTATACTTAAACATACTTCTGTAATCTATTTGTAATGAATACTACTGAATGAGTAGTGAGGGTCGCGGCGAGGGGGGTGGGGCTGATGGTATGCAAATACCCAAAAAATAAGCAAACATGAAACAATTTTAGATTTTGTTGATGGGGCCGTAAGGAGGTGGATAAGGGGGGGGGGTTGAAGAGTAGAGTTGATAAATTGCACCTCTAATTAAAAGAACTGTATTATATAGGAAGATATATGCTATAGCGTGGTTTTCTCACATGTTAGGTATGGGCTACGCGCTGTCGAGTTGTTATAGGGCTTACCTGTCCTTGTCATCTTTCTCCGTCAAAATCCGGTGGCGCCAGGCGTTTTTCTCGAACGCTAAAGCCTCTCGACTCCTTCATTTTTAAGGACGACGGGGAACTAAGTAATGCACGGCTAACTCAGCCTCGCGAACACAGTATACGAGAGGAGTGATCTGAGGAATACAAAGAGTCACCCACTTATCAAAAATAGAATTTATTCACCCAAATTATAACAGTGAATTCTTATACTTAATCTACTTTCCGCACAAGTATCTTATTATTAACATATAAACCTCAAGATTCCTAGTATAATAAGGTATCCGATTCGCTTAAAGACACTCTGATCAAGTAGCGCGAAAAGAAGTTGGGATAACCAAAAGAACAGCAGATAACCGAGGTAAATCTCGGATCTTCCAAGGCTGACAACAAACACATACTCCCGATCAACTTTCGTCCTGAGCTATTAGGTACCGGCAAGAGTTACCCTACACGAAAGCGAAAATAGGCGCACATGCGGCAGTCATGACGCAAAAAAGGCATCTGCGCTCACGATCGTGATGTGGAACTACGCTCTCGTGAGTAGACAAAATTACAAGAATATCAAAGCAACACCGATCTTTTATAATCCACGGAGGAGATCCCAGCAAATCAGAAGAGTTTTCTTCATGATTTTTTTTCGTCTGAATCTAAGCGATCAAACCTTGAAAATTTTCAATTTTAATGTTTACATTGCATATATTGACTACTGAATCATATATACACGGTGTTCCGTTTCAGAAAAACCACTCAGAAATTTTCGATAGTTGGCATTGTACAAAAAAAATTATTCAGACAGAAGTTGTTCAGGATGATATGGGCCACCTTTCTATTAAAATAGTTTTGACCTTGAGATTGATTTTCTAGGTCATTTAAAGATCAAATAATTTTAAACAGGTTTCTTAAATCCTATAACTCTATTTTTAATTTCGGATTCGGAAAGAAAAGAGCAGGACATTTTACGGGTTCTGTCGACCCTCCAGGATCATTCCGAAATCTTTTTTATTTGGTTCCATTTATGCAATAATCGAACACGGGTGAGATTTAGCCAAAAATGTTTCAGACCACAGAAGGAGGGAGAAATTATACTTTTAAAAAGATATTTAGAACGTCATATCAATGTCAAATTCCAAAAAGATATAAATAATTGTTTTTATTCTGCTTTGTTACTATTTTTTTATTTCATAAGATGTTCAAAAATAGCTCGGTTTAATTTTATGCAATGCTGAGTTCTACGTTCAAAATTTTCAACTAGTGCTGGCACCAGGGGTTGGGTTGGGGGTTCAAAATTGGAATATCATTAAATTTCCTCTAACTTTTTTTATAATTGAAATATTTTATGAGTAACTTACTGAAAGTGACCCCAAGTCTCAAATTCGGGCCAGGTTGGCAATAAATCTTTTTGAATTTGTCCTTGATATGACCTTTTAAATATCCTTTGAAACGTATAATTTTCCTCTTTCCACATTCTGGGCTGTTGTCTGGAACATTTTTGGCTAAACCTCACCCTTACCCGAATATTCGTGTGCATATATGAATGAAAATGAAAAAGACCTCCAAATGAACTTGTCGGGTTAACCGAACCCCATACCTAATACCACATCTGAATGTAGAATTTCCTACTCTTCTCGAATCCAGAATTAAAAATGGGGGCTCCAATTTAAGAAATTATTTGATCTTTAAATGACCTTGAAAATCAATCTCAAGTAAAAACTATTCGAGTAGAAAGAAAGCCCCTATTATCCTGAACAACTTGTGTCTAAATAATTTGATTATACATCGCCAAGTATCGAAGATTTTTGAGTAGTTTCTATAAAATGGGAAACTCTGTATATCATTTTGACAGTATTTATTTGAAAAGCTAATTAAATTTTTAAAAGAAGTGTTCCAAACATTTTTTTGAAAACCGCTTTCCTAATACACATTTTTAATATAGTAAAAAAATGCCAAAAATCCTGATTTCACCAATTTTGATCCTCCGCAGCTCGAAGGGGTTTGATGGAAAAATCTTAACAAATTTGGGGAATTATATTTCTCCGAGTAGATCATGAAAGATAGTGATTGGAAGGAATTCGACAGGATGGCAGGGAAACTACTTTTCTCTAAGCCATATAAGGTTTTCATACTGTAAGCGTGGAATGGATTGGGGCACACACGACCTACTTAAGGTGAGAGAGGTGTGGTTTACGGATGAATTAAAGACTGGTCAGGATGTAGGGGCCGGAGTATGGAGGAAGGGCGGTACCCAGGAATTAGTATGCAGCCTGAATTCATACGCGGCTGTATTCCAGGCAGAAATCTGAGCCATAAGGGAGTGCTCTGACTGGATACGGGATAAGGGAACCAATCATAGGTTGATTACCATATGCTTAGATAGTGCTCTTTGCACTGGATGCAATCCGCATTGACTCGAAACAGGTAATGAAGTGCAGGCAGTCATTGAAGGCGTTGTTAAGGGAAAAGGAGGTTAGGTTGGTCTGGGTTATAGGACACTCAGGTATCATTGGTAATAAAAATGCAGGCCGTCTGGCTGGTATGGGCTACCGCCTGGTAAGGGATAAGCTCTGCAGGGTGGCGGTACCGGCCTGCGTAGTGGACGAGGTGGTGAAACGTTCGCTCTAAAAGGAACTAGGGAGGATACGGAGGGCTTCATCAGTGCTTAAACAAGCGAACTGTAAGCTGGGGAATGAACCACCTCGAGATTTGCTAAATGCCCTGAACGAGTCCCCGGTTTTTGACAGGGCATTAGACTCAGGATGTGGGGGATGCCCTTCGTGGATCCGAAAATCCGGTGATGAGAGCTATAGACAGGAGACTAGGATGAGATATGCGAAGGATCCTTTTTTAGGGTGTTTAACAGTAAATAATAAAGGAACCGGAGGAATGGCATAATTTTTATTTAAAAAGTTGCCATTTTCTTAAAAAATTGAAAACTAGTTCTTTTTAGTTTTTTTAGCGAGAAAAAATAATTTGAGGGAATAAAAGCTACTTCAGTCCCGCTTTTCAGGGGAGAATTGTGGCTATTTCTGGGGAAAGTGAATAAAGTGAGTTTTGAAATAATTTATTGGATTGAACGATAGTGGTGGAACTTTTTATACAAATTAAAACTTACAATTACAATACATCGAATAGCGAACATATTTATAATACTTAATACTTAAGAAATGAGCTATATTTAATGATGTTATTTTTCTTTGTAGATGACAAGCAAATGAATTTAAGTAACCCTCAAGTGGAAATATTACCATTACCGCATCTGCAAAAGCTTCTTTTAACAGCATTACCAAAAACACGGGTCAAAATTTTGAAGATTCCATTTCATGCTACATGGAGACAAAGTATTTCTGACAGCACATCACAATAATACTTATATTTTACATAATTCATTATCTGTATGAAAATAAAACTTCAATTTTAATTCGATTCCTCACTTTATAATCATATGTTATTGTATGCAAATATTTTCACTGATTAAACTTATTGTAAAATTGATAAAATCTTTTATAGATTGATTAAAGATTTTTATGAACATGTATTTTCAAACACTTTTAATATTATTACGTAACAAGTGTGAAAAAGTTTATTGGGTTACTTTCCATTGTTTGATAAGAAGTAAATATTTTAAATGAATTAACAAAATTTATTCATCCTTTCCAGTTAAAATGACATTATTTTATATTGCATACTCTTTCTAAAAACTTATCTTGAAAATAATAATTTACACGTGTGATAATTGCATCTTGCATAACTTCTTCTTAACATTATAATTTTCAAACTCTCGATAATACTTATACACTGGAAATGCAAAAGGTTAGATTTACTACCGAATGGTACAAGAAATATTAAATGATTTAATTAGGCACTTCTATCGTGCTTTGCGTTGGCACGATTTTCCTACCCTTCTCGGACGAAAAATTCTACCGAATGGGATATTTTCTTCGCCAACAGTCCGACGCAACAGCGACCGCGCTGCCAAGGAGCATAAATTATATACTACACTCAGAAAACTATCCTCCTGTAACAACGCAAATTCGCCTGTCGTAGGAGCATATTCGTCTAAAATCAGGGCTCAGAGAATTTCCTTCTGAGGATGCAAGAATATCAGCTTGGTGTAATGATTACATTGAAATAAAAAGAATTCCTCCTGTTACAACCAACAAATATTTTTTAGTTTACTGTTTACTATTTTTTAGTTTTTCTAAATGTCAAGCCAGTTTTATAAATATAAAAATAAAATTTATAAATGTCAAATTGAAGCGTATAAGATTTGAACTCTTATATGTAAGAGCGACGATGGCTTTATCAGTAGAATATAGATTAGAGGTCCTGGGTTCAAGCCTGAATCTTGAAGATTTCGGGAGCAGTCTTTGTTTACATTTAGATACATCTGAGCCAGTGACCAATACAAAAAATATATTGTTTACCTGAAAATAAAATGAAAAACAAATACTCATTCATATTCTCCTATTCTTCAAACGCGATCAATTTTGTCTCCTTTCGCGTTTGTGTTTTTCTGTCGCGAATGCGGCACTTGACTCGCTCGAGAGTCTTGCAATAATTTTCCACCCGAAAACGGCGGAGCGATTGTAACTATAGTGGAGGGGAAATTGATTTATTGTATACTCGCCAACCCCACAATTTTTCATTTGAATATTTATTTATTTGAATATTTATTTGAAAATGATTACTAATCTGGAACAGAATAAATTTACATTCGTATTCGAAATTCGCAATAGCTATAGCCTTACGCATAGTAACCGCATTAACTACAAATAGTAACAGATTTCTGTATTTACATTGCGTGTCACACATCGCATTCATTTTATAATTATATATCAGGATTTGAAAGTGGTTAATGTCTGCAGTCTAAATGTATTTTAAAACAACTACTATAAATTGAAGTTTTCTGCAGGATGCTGGATCGCATACATATATCTATATTAATAAAATGATTTGGCCGTCGCTACCACCGGTGCCGCTGTGAGAGACCATCATACGACCATTATACGAAATTCTTATGTAAAACTTTTTATTAAGTCAAGATTTAGAATCGAACTTAATTTTTCAATGCTATAACGTACAATTTCTTCATATCAATAAGCCCATCAAACTATATGTATGTGCAAATTTCGAACTGGAGCGTTGATCGGCGTAGTAAATTATACAATAATGAATTAGTTAACGTACCTAGCGCGCGTCGCTGCGTGTACGAGAGGGAGAGAGATGAAGCTCGCCTTATTTTCAATAAAAGTTATAAGCTTTTAATATAATGTTTGAACCAAAAAATAAATAAAAATTTTATGGCAATTGCATATTTAGTTGTTTTTCTTATTTTTTGTTTAATACTGAAGAATATCATATGAAAATTAGGCCTAAAATTGTATTGTAAAATTGTATTTGATCCATTTATAGACGCAGGTAACTTTTTCGCCGCACCGGCTATACTTTCCTTCAATGCAGTTAAGCCATAAACTACCATTGGAGACCTCTCTGACTAGTCATAGCCACCCGCTCCTAAATGAGTCTTCAAACCTTTTCTTAGTAGTGATAGACTTTCACAAATTATGCGTCGATGCATAATTTTGCTACATATAGATAAATTTCGCTTTTATTTCATCCTGTCCGCAACATCAACATAGGTATAATAAACCAACTGCAGGTGAACATGCTACATTAGTAGTTTCCAAAGACGGTAGCGTTCCAATTTATTACGATCTCTGTATTTATCCGAAAGATTTGCCAGGAAGAAGGGTGGAATCCGCAACGTTTAAACAAAATAAAAATAGTGTTAAATCTTAATTCCTCTCAATATAATTCTCACAGACTGGCATATAGACTAAATTCATAATTTTCTGCTATGTTATATTGCAGTAGATTAACAGATGTAGTAGATATTCGTTATATGTATCAATATAAGTTTTGTTTGAAGTTGGAATGTGCATGGGGCAGTTTCATATGAGATGGTCATTTTAATTTTTTTTGTATGTCCTAACGAGTGTAGAACGGTCAATGTACCTGTTGAATTTTTTTTTTACTATAGCCTACCCAAATCCTCTTTATAAGTCTTAAGGGCTCTTCCCACTGCACGATACCATACAGTGGTACTGGCTAGTGAGGTTCCCTATTGTCGGGATGCATGTGCACCACATCGGAATGTAGTCCGCATGCATCTTAACTGGACCTGCAGTTAGGTACACAATGCATCCATAGATTGCGTACAGTGGGATCCGAACCACTGGAGCTTCAACGTTATAAGACACACTTAAGTATATATATACAGGTGTATGTGAACATACAGGTGTCCCAATGACAGAAAAGCCGAGAGCCGGGATCGAACCCAACCCCCAGAACTTCTGGATCACGAGTCCGACATTCTGCCTACTGAGCATCTCCGCTCAAACCTGTTGTATATGTTGTAAATATTTTACTCTTTGCCTATCAGTTTCATTATCAAATCAATACTTGTCGCGCCATCTCTGGTACATCGACGACATTGAGACAAGCGCGTCCGCAATGATGCGAGTATGAAAACACATACACATATGTATACAATACAAAGAAGAGTGCTCGCTCCTACTGTACTCGCACTCACGCTAGCTCTGGTCTGTAAGTCTCCCACGGAGACGGTCGTGCCTGACGACGCATCACAATACTTAATAAAGGTGATCATTATTATAAATAAGTCCTCACTTATTCCATCGTCTCAACATGGTAGCAATCCGTGGTCGGAACATTTTTTATATATCTTTGCTGTACTCAAGAGTTAATAAAGTATATTAGTGCAAAGTGTACAGTGAAAGTGAGGCGAAAGAGCCAAGTGGAACCTTGTTTCAGTGGTAAATAATTAAACTGAGAAGAGTTCAAAGCGAAATATTGTAAGGTGGAATTTTTCCGCTCGCTCGGGTGTTTCCAATTAATATACAAAATATTTCTATGTGCGTGGCTGACTCCTCGTTGCGAGAAAGGATTGCTGTAGGTGACAGGAAACGGGAAAATGGTAGAAAACATAGACCCCAGGCTATATTCCAAAACCCCCCTTTACATTTTATGCCTGCAAACAATTCAATAGATGTTTTTAAATATTAACATGGGCCATCAGTTATATAACTATCTCCAGTAGTATGTGTTCAATCCCGCTAAATAAAAAACCGTGAAAGTTCTTCTTCGTCCGATACTCAAAAATTATAAAATGAGAATTGCTTGGTCCACTGAAAACCGCGAAACTAACCACTACGAATTTCAGACAAATCTCAACCTCTACCTATTCACTCCCTTCGATGAACATAAATAATTACGATCAAAATTTAGAATAAGATCTCACCAACTATTTCTATGCAAATACCAAGTGGAATTCCTCCAATTCTCTAACAAATATCCTCCTTCCCATATCCAAGAAAATATAATTATCAGATCAACCGGGCGGAAAGACGATACTCAAAATGGCCACTGATAAGCGAGCTGATAAAAAAAACCAAGAACTGTTGCTCTTAACAAAATCCGGAAAAGAGTGAGGACTGCCCTCCAAGGCGTTCCATAAGAGACCAGCCGAGGCCGACTGCTCGAAGAAGGATGCCGCGTTTTTCCACCCGGCCTCCTTCTTCAAGAAGCGTCGGTCCGGTACCCGTTAGACGAGCTTTGACTCGTTCACGAAACGGAATGCCCCCCCGGTGGGTTCGCGTTTAAGTTTTGACTGCGAATCCTGTTATATTTCTCAGACTTATTTTTATCATTTTCTGTCTTAGATCGTCAACACGGTTGTTTCCAATGCAGGGTCCGTTGGGAGTGTTATCCCGAAAAACCGGTTTTCAATAGTCGACTACGACGCCGCACGGATCGCGCGATCGACGGGTCTAGACGGTGGCAAGGAGGGGGCCATCTTCCAGACTCCGATTGGGTGTCCTTGCCATGCTATCTTCGGTTCACTCACGGTTCGCATCCGGCGTTCTGACGTCATAGTTTATTGATACAGCGCTGCCCACCGGTGCTTCTTCGCACTAAGCTACGGAAATCGCCTGTTGTATTTTGCGCGCCTGCTTCTTTACACGTTTTTATACTGATGCCCCATCACCGTGCCTATCTTCTGATTCCTCGATTGTGATCTCTTGGTGTCAAAAGCTATGTAAAACAATATGAATAGAATTATGATTCTAAAAGTAACAAACCCACTTGAGATCTCCCAAATCTCAATTTGCCTTATTGTATATGTACGCGCTTTACGACGTAGGTTCGTTTTGTGAATTATTAAGGTCATAGCCCTGTTCTTAGAAAATCCGGTGATTCGTGAATTTGATTTTTAAAAGTAAAAATTATTTTCACTTTTTATGTTTTATAATTCCGTTTGAAAGCAATTGACGACCCATTATAGTTTGTTATTTATCGTAATAGCCTTGAGGAGGTAAAGGTTTAAAAGAAAGCTGAAAAAACCAAACTCGTATGGATGAGTAAAGTTACTTTCTGTTTTTATTGCGTACGATTGTTTCTCGCCGGCGCATTTATCTCTATGTTTTGGACTTTAATGGCAACAATATACTAGATTACTAGTGTTTCCGTACTCTAATCCTGAATGTTCAGTATGAGGTTAATATGGAGTTTTCCGGATCCTTCCAAGAAAGGTCAGGTGAAGGGCAAAATGATACTGTTAGGCTCTGGAACGGGGAAATAAGTACTCGCGATACGCATTTAAAAAAAGGAACTTAAGTGATATCAAGCGCGTGATTAACATCAACAAGAACGTCAACTCGAAAGAACTATCAGTTTGATACTAAACTGTAAACAATAACAACCGCGAAGTTGTTTGGGAGCCCGCTGCGGTCCAGGGGATCGTTGAGTGTGGCGTCGAACCTGTTTGAGAACCATAATCGATTCCTGCTGCTGGATGATGCGATTGATGGGGTTGCCCCGACACCGGCTGTAGGACATGAGGCCGATTATTTCTAGAATAGCCAGGGTTTATATCGTGTTTGAGATTGACAGGCCAAAAATCGACGCGTAACTGCTCAGATTACGCAGCTCGAAGGACGTCGGCTGGCTATTTCGTTTTCTCTTGAGGCTATCTCATGGAGCGCTACCCCCGCTTTATAGCTCTGCAATTCACCGCCGTGTTGGTACTCGATTCATCTTGTGGTGTCCGCTTTAATATCCTCTCGCAGCTCGGCTCCGGCGTTCGATGTTCTACCTAGGCTCTCGATTGTACGCGTAGTATCGAGCTTGATCGTTTCGAATTTTGACTCACTTAGGGCGGTCGTTATCGATCGCGATGCAGTTAGGCGTGTACGGAACAGCCCGAGTGAAGCTCCACTTACCGATACCGGAAACCCTGTCCGCAATTTATTCAGTTTTTACGCATTATACTTAAATGTCTTCCTATGCTCGAGTAGCAAACAGCCACACATTAGCATTATCTTGCCTCAACCAGAAGGTATTTCGTTCATGGGCTCTGGATTGACCTCTATTAATAGGTCGTCTAACTTGCGCAATTTCGCTATGTTTTCGGTCGGGATGGACAGGTACGTGCGGTTCGAAGTGCTAACTGCGAAGTAGGTGGATTGGGGCCAAATTTAGGCGTTTCGCATAGTTAGCACGCGTTGCAACGCTGGCACAGGTGAGGCTCTGAACAGGAAAAAATCTTGCAGATCGAGCAATGGGATGGCTACTTGATACATTAGGTAGGCCTCTGACAACAAGATCATGATTATCGATATCTGCATTACTGTCGATGCAGAGAATTTTTCCTCTGGGAGCTGGAACTTAGCGGATGTACACGGTCAATATAGCCTGTCGCAATGTTTAGAGGGGCATCATATGTGAGTGAATCACCTATACCGCGAAGAGAGCCGTATCAGTGATTGTCTCGGTGTCGACTCTGAATTGTTCTACACTGATTCGCGCGCTGACACTTGCATTCAAAGTCGCGATCTCTTTGCTGTTATATGCCGGACCTCTGTCGCTGCCTCTAGCCTTGATACTCTCGCGACTAGCTTTGACAGCTCGTTTTCTGTTATTTGCGTCTGATTCGCTAGCAGCGCGGCAGTGCACTTTGTCCCGCGTGCTTCCGTGATTCTTTGAATATTGTTTTCGATTACATGACCTCCTTCAAAGTAGAGGTTCAGATTAACCTTCTGCATTATCTTCCACTCCTAGCCGTTAGTAGCCAGAGGCGCATTCGCTCGGAGATTAACTCCATGTTCCTATCAAACTTATATATCCTGCGCAGGGATCCTTCGGGGAGTTACCAGTCTGCGTCTACTAAGGCGCCGTACTCGTGCAGGATTCTGCAACATATTTTCGAGTGATTTTACCTTCTCGTCGTTTTTAGTTTTTATTCTTTCGCGGTACCTCCAGCGGGTTTTCCGTTTCGGAGTCGGCCTACCTCGCTAGCTAGCGTGTTCGTTCGAGTTTAATTGTGTGTTTCTCTATTGCGAGTTATTGTTGCGTTATTTGCAAGTTTCTGTATTGACGCTAACGATCTCAAACGGCCCTAGGTTGAAACTTAGAAATATTCAAATAATTATATGGAACGAAATAACGATGACATCGAAACATGCATTTGAAGCTGTAGATAGATTATTTCAAGTTATATGTCAAAATAATATAACATTCGGTGGAAAAATATTAATCGACAAACATTACCAGTAATCAAACACGGTAACAGAATAACAATAATTGAAAATTGTGGAAAAAGTAGTCAATTATGGATTAATTTTCAACTAATGTCTTTAAAAGATAATTTAAATAATACGTGATAATGATATAGAATTTTAAAAATGGCTTTTACAAGTAGGAGATGGTAAAAGCAATAGTAAATTTGAATTGGCAAAGGAATTAGTTGCTATTCCAAAAGAATTAATATCGAATAACGTGTCACGTACGAGCTTTTGGGCTTGGATGACCGTCGGCGGAGCTCAGCTAGCGTCTCGCACGAGAGCCAGATCGCTCTCACGTACAAAGTGCAAGCTTGCACATTGTGCTTGAGACGGCGGCCTCCGAACTATCGCATCGGAGGATCCGCGAGCAAAACACCGGCGACCGCGAGACAGAGCAGAGGTCTTCTTCCGCAATAAAGTAATTAACAGCAACTTGGACTACTTACTCCAAGCACCCGCACCCATACATAACAACTGGCATCCCTTGGGGGATTTGGACGCTATGTCGGTCCAAGTGAAATTATCGAGAGAGAATAGGGAATATTTTACGGTTTTCCTGCTTCCGAACGGACCCCGCGCAACCTCAACGCCGCCAACTGCGCTGAAACCGACGCCACGGAATTCACAAATCATCAGTGATTACCGGAAAGTAGTGAAGTAGCATGACCAGTGCTTCAAAATATTTTTCTCTTCTTCTCTCTCTAATCATGTATCCTACCGCAGTGCAGTGCTCAAAGACATCAAGCACCGAGGAACCGAACGCTAACTGGTTGCCCTCGGGCCATTGAATCGTGCACAGGTGCTAGCGTTTGTGGTCGCGTACCAGCAGTTAGTGTCAACTCAAACATCAGTTAGTGTCAACTCAACAGAAAAAAAAAATCCTAACACACCAGCCAACGGGCCCAGCACCAGCCGACAGCGTTAAGATATTGCAACAAACAGTGAGAACGCAATACAGAGTGGCGTTGCGGTTTTGCCACCGAATACAGGAAGCCGCAAGAAAATATACTACCAGAGGTGAGCACTACCTAGACAGCAATTTACACATTAACCCGCGCTCCGCTCAGCCACGTTTGCCGAATCCCGCAATCGCCGGCGAGCGTTGCGAAGTCCACAATCTCGGCCAACCAAGCTCACCTGAGCCACCGAAGACGACATCCCGCGGACCACATTGCAGTGGACATCGCAGCAGCAGCACCAGCCGCAGTCATCACCATAGTGAACAGCGCCGCAGCAGCCACCACCAACCCACCGTGCCAAGCGCTATCATGTGAACTTCGAGCATCGCCTTCGCACTGTAAATACGTTTTGATTATTTTGCACGGTTTGGAATTCGCCAGTTGTTTAACCCCTCGCCCTTTCGTCTAGTAATCGCGATTACAGTAACCCTTAGAAACCGAAGCGCGTCACGCGAACATCCGCACAAATGACGTGGCTAAAGCTGATTCAAGCAGCAAAAAGCATAACAAGGTCGCGCACCCAGCGAGAGGGTCGTAACAGCGACGGAGAACTGACCAATAGAAAAACTAGCGAACGGGAAAAGCGCAACGCGGCGGAGAGCGAGCCCGAAACAAATAAGAGGTTATTATAAGCGCACAAAGTTTTCCTCAATTATAACCGTATGTCCCCAGACACGAAGCGGCGAGTGCGGCGCACGCTAAGCCAGGACAGCGTGCAATCGGTCTCGTCGAGCGAGAGTTGGAAAAGAAACACGCGAATGGCCGAAACTTGGGAGCAAACGCGCGAAAACCTGCTAACAAAGCACACCGGCGCGCCACGAGAGGGCGATTTAATGGGATTTTCCATCGATGAAAGCCGAGATTCAGCGAGAGTCTGTGGAGCTCCTACTGCATGACCTGAGGTTCCATTACGCGAACATCGGGGTGGCAGAGCAAATCCATGCGGAACTAAGGGTGATCGAGCAGGGCCCAACAGAGAGCGTTTCGTTGTACGGTTTTCGAATCGAGAACTTATACAACCGGCTTCTAACAATTATTCAATTGGCCCCTGATATAATCTAAGCCGATAGGGACTCGCGTACTCGGCAGGCTAATAACGAAATCCTAGATCAATTTCTTTACGGTCTACACGCCCCGCTGGACCACCTGACAGGTCGCTCGAAGCGAAGCTCACGCATGTGCATAGTGAGCGTAACACCACCACCGAAACAGTCCGCCTAGGTTCGAATTACAACCGCGGAAGAGGTAAAGCCTGCAAAATCACGGAACCACGAAAACGAGGGCGCGTCAAAAACAAAGCCGCAATCGAACGGCGACGGGAGCGATCAGTGTATGTATTGCGACATACAAGGGTATACTCTGAGCACGTGCCGCACAATCGCGTTCGATTTGCAAAAGAAAAGAATCCAAAATCCGCGCGGGGACCGAGACGCGAATGGTAGATTCCCGAGTTATTACAAGAATAATGGCAACGGCAAAGGGAAGGGCGGTAAAAACTTTTAAAACAAGAGTGGCGGTAACGACAACGGCGCCGCAAACGGCGAAGCGAAATCAGCGGGCGATCAGGGCGTGAGCGGAAATAAAAAACTAAAAGGGCGCTCGCCGCGTTCCCCAAACGACCGGCGTCTTAGCAATAAAACAAGCGACAAAATACATGAGCTCGCCGATAGAATAAACTCTCTCGAAATAAGTACAAAATCGGACTCGAGCGGCACGATGAAGGCAGAGTCTTCGGCTTCAATCGAGCCCCCATCCAAAGCGGTAACCCAGGTCGCACAGAGAACTACCTTCCGAATTTAGGAGGGATGGCAAGTGCGCGCGCAAGCGTTCGGCCGCGGATAACCTACCAACTGGGGCTGACGACGCTAATAACACAGCGTTGGAGCCGGAAAACTCCCAAAATCTTGCAGTCGGGAACGCACTGGGCGAAAGTCAGACCGATGTAAGCATTAAATTCCTGACGGCGGGAAGGCAGCCGATTTTCTAGAGGGAAAATGTAGCCTCTACATTGATTCGGGAGCCAACGTGTCCACGATAAAAGTGGGAAAATTATCTTCGTATTATCCCTTCAACCGCGAGAGAAAAATAATAATTCACGGCGTGACAGCGAGCAAGGAGCAAATATTAGGCGTTGCGACCGTATTTCTGCACGGAGTGATGTGCGAAATGCACGTCACCTCCAACGACTTTCCGATCGATACCGATGGCATGCAGGGTATCGACGCCATGGAAGCATTGGAATGCAATCTATTCACGAATGCGCTGTACCTCGAAATCAAAGGCAATGAAGTGTCGTTCGATACGGTAGAAAGCGTGACGATACCGGCTCGCGTAAAAATGGTCATTAGCGCGCACGTGCGAAATAGCAACGCGAGCATGGGTTCAACTAGTGGACCTGCACCTTGACGTTCTATTCGGTAATTTCGTCGCCGAAAATAGGAACGGCCGCGTCTACGCGGTGTGCATCAATACGGGTAACGCTGAAGTAACAATTCCATGTCCACCCGTGGACCTCGAGGAATGCGAGGCGACACAAATTGATCCTCTGCCCTGGGCCGATGAGGACAGCTCGGACAAGGAAATCGCGGAACGTACCGCCAATATAAGACGAGCCTTCAAGGGTAAGGGCGAGAAATACCGAGAGGTGAAATCTCGCAACGACGAGTTACAACAAATCGACGCGGCGAGACGCGACAGAGTCATGCAAATCATGGGGCTCGCGGATCTCGACGGTTGTAACGACGAAGAGAGAGCGTATATTCGCGAAGTCGTGGACGAGTACATAGGAGTATTCGGGCTCGACGATGAGCCACTAACAGCGACGCAGCTATTAAAGCATAAAATCGTGCTAAGCCAATACATTGCGGCCGCTTCCGATTTCCGCCCGCGATAAAGGGACAAATGTCAATAGACCTAGAGAAACTACGCGAACAGGGAATAGTGGAGCCATCGAACTCCAACTACTCCTCGGCTCTATGGATTGTCCCCAAAAAACCCGACGCGCAGGGGAACAAGCGATTTAGGCTAGTGTCAGACTTTCGGCGGTTAAACGAGGAGACCGAGGGTAGCTGCCACCCCCTCACATTCATGAGTGACATACTCGAGAACCTCGCTTCCGCAAATTATATCACGGTCATAGATGTAAAGCAGGGATACCATCAGATAGAAATGGACCATGAATCTGCGCACCTGACCGCATTTTACGCGCCTGACGGGAAATCAGGAAATCAGCTCCTCCAATTCAATCGAATGGCCATGGGCCTTAAGGAGGCAACAATTACGTTCACCCGCGCCATGTCACTCACGATGTGTGGTTTACAGGGGAACGAAGTAGAAATCTATTTGGACAATTTAATGGTGTTCAGCGAAACGCTTGATGAACAGTGCGAGCGCCTGCGCCGTCTGTTGAAATGCCTACTCGAAGCGAATTTGACCGTGGAGCCCAAAGTGCCAGTTTTTGAAAATAGAGGCTCACATGCTCGGGCACATCGTCGGTGGTGGCTTCATAAAAACTGATTCATCAAAAATACGCGCGATGGTTAACTATCCGATGTCGACGGATGCAGAAAAGATAAAACAAATCATGGGCTAATTTAGTTGCTACCGTCGGTTCGTGAAAGACTTCGCGAAAATAGTGAAACCGTTGTACGACGCAGCGAAAGACGACGAGACGTTCGAGTGGTCGGAGAAGCAGAAGTCGGCTTTTCAAGACCTAAAGCGAATCCTATCTACTGAGCCCGTATTGAAAGCCCCCGATTTGAGTAAACCGTTCATAGTGACGGCCGATAGCAGCGATTTCGCCTTGGGCACCATCTTAAGTCAAGGGAAATTGGGGGAAGACCAGCCGTGCGCGTTCGCCTCTCGCTGTCTCAAAGGCAGCGAACTTAAATATCCAACGCATGATAAAGAACTGCTGGCGATCGTGTTCGCGAAAGAGCAGTTTCGCTGCTACTTATACGGCAGGCGGTTCACGCTAATAACAGATCACGAGGCTCTCAAAGACATCCATACGACGAGAAAACCCGACGTGCGATTCAACGGGTTAAAAGCGGCGTTCATCAGATATGATTTCGACATAGTATATCGTCCCGGCAAGAAAAATGTTAACTCGGACGCGCTCTCACGTAATCCGGTGATCAATCTCGGTGAAGTGAATCCGAATTGGTCGCGCGAAAAGCTATGCCAACTAGCTAACGAGCAGATCAACGCGAGCCCCGACGAAGACGCTGGAGCTCCGCCAGGGAGAATATTCCGGTTATGCGCAGTGAAGAAACTCGAACCAAATAGAGCCACGAAGATAAGGAAAAGTCATCTGACTCCGAGTCGACGGAGAGAGCACAACCGTCGCAAAAGAAACATGTGAGCCGCGCGCGAATGTACGCGAAAAATGAAGTTCTGGCCGTGAGAAACGATCGCGACGGGTTTTATTTATGCCGAGCTCTGCAAGATATATACGACGGAGACGGGATAATCCGAGTGCGCTAGTACTTGAGAGTCGAAAAACGAAATCGCACGTATAAACTAGCCTACGCTGACTCGCTTGACACACGATGCATTTAGACAAACACGACACTGCAGCGCGTTGAAAAATATCGCTATCAGGTAAGCCTTAGCGAAGACGCACGAATCAGATAAATATTATCGCGATTGATAGATGCGTACGCGCTAGCGGTTGAACCGACTAGGGAATCATCGAAAACCGACGGCACCACCACAGCCGTGGGGAGAGAGTTAATGGTGAAAACCATCGCCGTCAACTCAGAGCCCACGGACATCGTGCTACCTCCGGGAGCATAGCATTTCATGAGAAACCCCTAGGCGTGAGTTCAGATCGGACATTGCGAAACCGACAGACCCCGAAAGTTTACACGCCCGCCACGGATAACGTCCGG
Source organism: Philotrypesis tridentata (assembly GCA_018906965.1). Classification (NCBI taxonomy): domain Eukaryota; kingdom Metazoa; phylum Arthropoda; class Insecta; order Hymenoptera; family Pteromalidae; genus Philotrypesis; species Philotrypesis tridentata. The sequence goes on from JACCIB010001194.1 coordinate 26,669, forward strand.
CCTACACCATCCGGCGTAATCGCAGCCGGGCACGAACCGCTGCAATACTTTACTCTGCCAATAAAAGGCCCGGGTAGATTTGTAACGCCTCCTTTAAGCATAGTGAGCGCAAGCCCGGAGGAGTCAGCCGTACTACCACTCGAGCCACCTAGGGCGGACACGCACAGCAAAAAACCCGAGCTCATTATAACATGGCCATGGCAAAATAAATCGAAAGGGAGAAAGCTAGGCGTGAATCTCGCGAGCCATAATATCGGCAAAAAGAAGGACTGGCTCATAGAGCTAGTTGTGCAAACATAATCAACGGTGCACGAGAGCAGCTCCACAGCAACGTCGTCGACGCGCACTCGATCGAAAAACACACGCCGCATGCGAGACAAGCGATCGATCAGAATGACCCCACATTGATGCCGGATTCGGCCGAAAAAGAGCCAAGAGTCAATTTCACAAACGTGCCGCGAAATTACGACCGCCGATGCGAAGAGTCCGATCTAAACTCCTCAGCCTCCTCCGACAATGTTTTAATCCAAACTTACATAAGGAAGAATCTGTGCATGGAACCGCTGGCGCGACTCGAACGCGATCCTAGTATTCCACATCAGCCGCCAGGGAACTGCTTGTTCTTCTCGCTAATTAAAGCCGCGGGTTTGGATATATCGGCAACACAGCTGAGGCGACTACTTCCGATCTACTGCAGTCGTGCGGAGAACCAGATGACACAGCAAAAATCTTGGACTCGGACTCGACCTTCGGAAACATCGACTGCACGTTTCTATTCGCTCACGCATTCAGCAAAAATATATGCGTGCATTACGAGCTGTCGGATGAAAAGCGCATGTTCTGTCACATCATCACAGAGAATGCGTACGGCATGATACACTTAAATTTACGCGAACAACATTTTATGCCATACAAGCTGATAGCAGCAGTAGAGCCTCGAGCACGCGCCACGGGTAAACGCGACGAGCACCCGCCATCAAGCAGCGGGTCCTGTGGAGCGCAATTGCCGATATTCGGGAGAAGTAAGCTCGTGAAACGCAGGAAAATAGAAGTGCAACCGCCATCGTCGAAAGAAAGCCGTGATAACGCCGCAAGTGACGAGAACCGCGAGGAGCAAGACCCCGGCGCATCGATCAGCAATGCGCCGACACGGCAGCACATCTTATCTCGCGCGGCGAATGCAGGATCGACGGCAGTGACCGGCGTACTTAGTCGTCCCGATTCAAGTAACGACAGCGTGAACAGCAACAAACAGCTAAGCGATCGAGGCGCGAACAACGAGGAGTCTGGAGACGAACACATGTCGATCGCGCTGAGTCATGCTAGCGTAGCTAAGTCAGCGACAGTCGGCCGGCGGTGAAACGGCAGATGATGCAAGGCCGATAGCGGCCGCCGCTATCGACCGCTGAAGGACGCTAAGCTAAGCGCATACGTAACCGCACGGGCAAGGCCACCGCGCGAAAAACCATCGTGGGCAATACCCGAGGGCCAGGAAGCGCAGGCCTTTGAGCACCTTAAATCTTACAAAGAACATCCGTTCAGGTACCACGAAAATCTGGTATAGCCGCAGCTGCAACAAAGGGCGATAAGGGTTGCAGCGCACTGGCTCAGCCCGATAACGCGCGCGAAAGCTGCAGCTCGAATGAGCTAAGCAGGGAACGAATTACATATAGCACCGAAGAATTAAGATCAATGCCAAGTCGCGCGAGTAATCTAACGTACTCGCACGAACAAATAGATATTAAGCCTAATTTTAAACTAGTAATAGCTAATTTTGGAATATGTGTAGAAATAGTTAAAAACAAACAGCTAATAAATTTTTCTTTCAGCAAACTACGGCTAAAAACGGAAGTCCGAAAAGCTATATGTAACAATAATTGTCAACGTAAATTGTAAGGAAAAATAATAATCAAAATACATGTGAAAAACAAAATAAACACTAAATTGTAAATAATTTTAAGTAGACAGTAAGAATGATGTAACAGGCTGCTCTGCGCCATTAGTAAAAGCAGCAGCTGGTGCTTAATAGGGACACATATACACACACATGCACATAGATACACACGCACACAGATACACGCGCACAATCAAGGAAATACATGAAAAAAGAAGAAAAAAAACAACAAACACACATAAGACGCGAAATACGCGCGCGAGCAGCAAAGCTCGCTGGCATCCAAGGACACACATACATGTACATCTGCACGCTTCGGCCGTGTGCCTCCGCGCCTTTACCCTTTTTTGGGGTGCAAGGACGCTGCCCTCGCGACGCTGGACGTGTCACGTACGAGCTTTTGGGCTCGGGTGACCGACGGCGGACCTCAGGTAGCTTGCACTTTGTGCTTGAGACCGCGGCCTTCGTACTGTCGCATCAGTGGCTTCGCGGGCAGAACTCCGGCGACCGTAAGACAGAGCAGAGGTCTCCTTCCGCAATAAAGTAATTAATAGCAACTTGGACTACTTACTCCAACCGTCCGCACCCATACATAACAAACGATATAATAATAGACACATGAAAATTTTTCAAATGACAATATTGCTGAATTTAACATAAGGTAATTTTAGTACCAAAGAACATAGATGTACAATTTATAAACAATGGAATAATAAATAAAATTAAAGGCAATGTACAAGAATGTAAGAGCATTCTGCTACAGATGACGATGATAATATTTTGGAAAATATTTTTCCAATAGAATTTTTAAATTCATTAACACCACATAATTTACCACTACATAACCTTCAATTAAAGAAAGGAACTATGGTCATTTTTCTTCGAAATCTCAATTTAAATGAAGGTCTTTGTAATGGTACACGTTTAATTATACAAAAATGAATGACACTGTATTCGTACTGAAATTATAAGTGGTTGTAAAAACAGAACTGCAATAATAATCCCACAAGTTGATTTAACATCGTCGAAAGATGAATTTCCATTTGTGCTGAGAAGACGACAATTTCTGCTGAAATTTGGTTATGTTATGACAATTCATAAGTTACAAGATCAAACTTTTAACAAAGTTGGACTATACTTACCTAATTCAGCCTTTAGCCATGACCAATTATACCTAGCATTTTCAAGAGTTATATCAAAAGAAAATTTAAAAATTTGACTAACATCAAATTCATTATATAAAATTAAACATAACAAAAAATATACAGAAAAAACATTGTTCAGAAATTTTTTCATAATATAACACTTTATTTTAATATTAATATCTTTCATAAAAAAAATCATCAATTGAAATAAAGAGCTGCAATAAAAATGCGCTATTTTTTAATTTCAACGGCTGCAAAATCAGTGCGCTGGGACAACACTTAACGGTTGCGATAAATAATGCGTTGTATTTAAAACAACGGCTGCAATAAAAAATGCAGTGTGATTAATTATCAACGGCTGCAATAAAAAATACGCTGTGATTAAAAATCAATGGCTGTAATTAAAAATGCGCTGTGATCATATATCAACGGCTGTATAAAAAACATTAACTACTGCAATTAACAATTACTAATTACTACAATTACTGCAATTAACAATGAACAATTACTAAATTAATAATTACAAAAGAAAACATTGTGACTATGCGAAAGGTTGCATAAAATATGAACAAATAAATAAGACACTATTACACAAAATATATTAATAAACCGATAAGTCCATAATATAGTGGCGTAAATCACTCAGTAAATCAATAATCAAATTCCCTAAATGCAAATAAGTAAAAAATTAAACACAACACAAAAATACTCAAGTAATAAGTATAAGTGTTAATTTAAGTATTTTTGAAAATAAATCCAGAACAATATCTTCAGAAATAAAAATACAAAAATTTCTTAGAATGCATTAAGAAAATAACATATTTTATAATAAAATTTCGTGAATAGTATCATCAGTTAAGGGGTTATGACAGTGTTAAAACCTGAAAAAAAAGAAAAATTATTAGTGTTGTAAAAAATTAATAGATATATAGGTGCTCTAAAAACTATATTTTTGCTTTCAAATACAAGTATTATACATCACTTTTATGCATAAATAATATGCATAAAGTGAGTGTAACATTTAAAAACAATTAAAGGTATTTGCTTACCAAAAATCATGATTTTCATCACTTTTATTTACTTGCCGCATGTTTCTGATGGAACCGTACCATCAATCCTGTTGAATCAAAGTGCCAAATCTTCATTATGAGTCTGGTCTCAGACGAAGTGGAACAGATTCCTGAAAAACACAAAATTAATATAATTAATTAAACATATATTGAAAATATTAATAATTATAGTGAATGTTACATATGTAAACATACGTAACATTCACTTTGAACTTATTTTTGACAATTCTGCTCCACTCAGTTTGTGACCGTACTCATTAGGAAGGTTTTCCACTTTGGTTCATCCGGATTGATGTTACGGTTCCTTCAGAAAGCTGCGGCAAGTACATCAAAAGCATGAAAAAACTAAATTTGACTAAAAGGCATTTAAAGTTTATAATGTAAATCATACAAATGAACTCAGCTATACTTACAGAAAATATCCGGCATACCTTGATTTGCTTTTGGTACTCAAATATACATACAATAAAGTATATTTGATGGTACGCGCTTGTCATGCTGTGTGATAATAGCATTTAGAAGCTGAAAATAAAATAAAAATTATCGTTAGCTATTCATAATCAAGTTATGTTTATGAATTACAGTTACATACAATACTTACCATTATTAAATACACTTCAAGTTCTTAAAAGGTATGCAAAATAATACTTCAGGCAGTCAATATAAGCTTCCATTTTGCTGGCTTGCACCCGTATACCTAAAAGCAAAAAATATACTAACAAAGAAAAAGCTCATTATGAACACTGTTATTACAAATTAGTTTCCAATACTTATCTGAATAATATTTGTACTCTGCAGAAGCTCTTGCACTTTGGCAACACCACTAAGGTTATAAGCATTGCTACAGCAGCTAGCAGACTAACTGCACTGATCTAGTGTCTTGGATGAAAAACAGCTGTTTGGCTACTTTCTGCTGTTTTACAGAAAATTCTACTATACCGATCAAACAGAAATCTTCATTCTCGACCAGACGCTGTGAGGTACAACCTATTCGAGTGGCAAATTCAAATTTGTTGAATGCCTTTACTTTAACACATTGAGTTTAGTAACATAAAATCACACATAGAAAAATTAATTTTACAGATTTTATTTATTTTACGGAAATAATTAAATTAATAACTCTTGAGAAAAAAATGGTTTGTAAAACGGTTTTCAAGTCTTATTTTCAGTAAGATTTCTCATGAAATTACTCTGTAAAAAGTGGGTTAGAACAATCCTTTCCACAAGTTTGGCCTAATTAAAATATTTAAAAATCACGATTTTTCAAAAATTTACTTGAAACAGATTTGTTAGTTTTTTGTTAATATCTTCGAGGAAAATTTTTTTAGCCAAAAACGGCTTTCAGGACCATATTCTACAGACTATTAACTATGAAAAAAGTGAATAAAAAAAAATGGGTATTTTCAAAATTTTAACACTGTCATAACCCCTTAAGGGACTACGAACGTAAGCGCAGCGTAATGCGGCCCTGGGTTGATGTCTATAACGCGGTCAAATTGTCAGCCATTTCCTCGATGTACTGGTTATACGTTACCATCGTATAAACACACAATACATACTACAGGAATTAGTATTCAAAATGAAATCATGCACATCATCAAGTGTTCCGCGAGCGGATAAGATGATAAATGGCGCATGCTAGCTGTATCAACGCTGGTCGACTCGTCGCGAGAAGTTGCCGTTGACCTAACTGTACCTTCGAAGACCGGCGTGAGAGGCGCTTACTCGACGGTGCGACCCTCGTCGAGTATCGTTAAGTGGATGGGCTGCTCATTGCTGTTCGCGTTACTATTAGCGGCTTCCTCGATCAGCCGTCCGTTACTGCTTACGTCACGACTGACTCGCGCCAGCTAAGTGCACCGGTTGCTGCCTCCAACCCTGCGCTCGCCATGTTAGATAAGGACTACTACAGTGTCAGCAGGCTACTGTTCCATGCTCCGGTATATTGCTCCTCGGCGTTGTCGTCGTTTGCGGTGTTATCGTTTTTTCTTTCGCGATCGTGGTAGTTGCACTTCTATATTCCTGCGTTTTGCGGGCTTATACCTTCCGAATACCAGTGATTGTAACTTATCCGGCCCATCATCCAGTGACGGAGATTCGTCTGGCTTAGCAACTGTACGTGCTCGTGGCTGTTACCCCTATTAGCTTATATGGCGTAAAGTGTTGTCCACGTAGGCTTAAGTGAATCATATCGTACGCTTTCTCTCCGTCGATGTGGCAGAACACGTGCTTTTCCTCCGGCAGCTCATAATGTACGCATATATTTTATTGAATGCGTGAGTGAACACGAATGTGCAATCAATAGTCCCGAAGGTCGAGTTTGAGCGTAAAATTCTCGCGGCGTCGTCTGGTCTTTCACACGACTGTATCAAAGCGAAGGTCGAAATCAGCGACCTCAGTTGGGTTACAGACATGTTTATGTCTGCAACGCAACTCGCTGCATTGATCATCGAGGAAAATAAACAGTTACCCGTGGACTGATTCGGAATGTGGGGGTCGTGTTTGAGACGTGCCAGCGGTTCCACACATCGGTTTTTCCTGATATAAGTTTTCTGCTTACCGATCTCCCGGCTTGCAAGATTCATGCCTAACTTTTTTATTCCTGATCCGTCCTTCTACGGCCGTGCTACTACTAGCTCGGCATTTTCATTTCATTTGCTAACGCTTGGTGGCTCGAGTGGTAACTCGGCTAGCTCGTTTTTCAAGCATACATTAATGATGCTTAGCTGGGATTCTACAAATTTACTCATTCTCAGGAGAAATGATTGCAGCTTTTGAACTGCCATGTTCCCAGGGGCAGCCAGACTGATTCGGGTTCCAACTCGACGGTGGTAGTTTTTGCCATTAGGTCCCACTCTATTGCTGTTGTGGTGCCGTCTATTTTTGACGACTCTCTCGCGGATTTGGCCGCCAGTGCGTGCGCCTCTATAAACCGCGCTAGTATTTCTCGGATTCGAGTCTCTGCGCTCAGACTTAATTCATAACGATATTGCTCGACGCGCTGTAATACCGTGTTCGTGAGTATGCACCGCGTGTCGAGCGAGTCAGGATAGTCTAGCCTGTATATATACGATTACGTTTCTCGACGCTCAAGTACCAACGCACTCGGATTATCTCGTCTCCATCGTATACGTCTTCCATAGCTCGACACAGATAAAAACTGTCTTGTTCGTTTCTAACCGCTAAGATCTCATTTCTACCGTACAGACGTGCGCGGTTTTTCTGCGACGGCTGTGCTTTTTTCGTCGAATCGGAGTCAGACAATATTTGCCTTATCTTTTTGGCTCTACTCAACCCGCGTTTCTTAACCGCGCGTATCCAGAATACTCCTCGTCGGGGCTAACATTAATTTGCTCGTCAGCTAGCTGGTATAATTTCTTGCTCGGTAGATCGGGGTTGCCTTTACCGGAATTAATTACAGGGTTTCGCGAGAGAGCATCAACGTTTGGGCTTTTTCGTTGTATGAATGTATTTGAGAGCTTTGTGTTCCGTTACTATCGTGAAATGCTTGCCATATAAGTAGCAGGAAACTGCTCCTTCGCGAAAACGATCGCTAGTAACTCTGTATCGTAGGTAAGATATTTTAATGCGCTGCCCTTGAGGCAGTAAGAGGCACGTGGCTCGTCTTCTCCTAATGTACCGTGGCTAAAATGGCGCCCAAACCGAAATCTGAAGTATCAATTGTGACTATGAATGGTTTACTTAACCCGGAAGCTTTCAACATCAGTTTGATGGACAATATTTGCTTCAACTTTTGAAATGTCGACTCTTGTTTTTCCGCCCATTCTAACATCGCGTCGTCTTTCACTACATCGCATTGTGGCTCCGCTATTTTTGTGAAGTTTTCTATAAAGCGGCGGTCATAGCTGAATAGCCCTATTACCTGTTTCACCTTAGACACATCGATTGGCACTGGGTAATTGACCATCACGCGAATTTTTGCTGGGTCAGTTTTCACGAATTCGCCACCGACGATGTAACCAAGCACGTGAGGCTTCCTTTTCAGTAATTGGCATTTTTTAGGCTCCATAGTTATATTCGCATCGAGCAGGCGGTTTAGCACGCGATGCAGATACTCTCTGTATTCGTCGAGTGTTTCCCTAAAAACCATTAAATCGTCATAGTGTATTTCTACTTCGTTGCCCTGTAGGCCGCGCATCGCGAGAAACGCCCTTACGAAAATAACCTGCAGTAAAACCTGTAGGTTTTTGTGCACGGGAACATGACGGAAACTTTGCAGATGTTTATGTAGAAAGATGTATATGATTATTTATGTGAAAATGTACATAGCTTTTCAAAAAAACATATATAACATGGTGCATGAACTCGTAAACAATCTCTGCATGATAATGAATAAACATTTGTACTGAGTTTATATAAATTATATAAATTTTTATATAAATTATATAAACTTATATAAAAATTCATGGTTTTTTACGCACATTAAGATGCATTTTACCGCGTTTCTCTAACTTTAAAATTGGCGAAAATAAAAAATATTTACTGTTAAAAATGTTGTTAAATATTAATTTTTTAAAAAGTTCTTTTTAGCGTTTATTAAGTACGTCATAAGCTGTCGATTAAAGGCGGTTGGATCCGCTGATCGTTCCATGGGCAATTTTGAAATGAATTTGAAATTTTAGGGTAAATTATTTTGCAATAAGACGCCATTTTAAAATATCGAGATCGGGCACCGATTATTACGTTGCACATACTAAATATCATATTTGAACAGCGTATCTGATGTCAATAATCTTTTCTTTTTGGAAAAGCTGTCACAATATGGAAAATCGAAAAAAAAATTTTTTGTTTAATAATTTAACGATGAGAAAAGTTAATTTCGCATTCGTGAATATATGTTTCCTATTGGAAATTCAATTCTCAAGAACTTTTACCCCTACCTTTTTTTGCATAATATGAGTGGCAAAAAAATTATTCGCGAAAAACTGAAAAAGTGCTTTTTTGAAGTTCATTTTGCAATAACAACAATGTTCCCGATCAGATCCGAAGTCGAAAACTTAGAGTTACTTTCAGTAGGTTATGACTAACATATTTCGCCAACTAAGTCTAGAAGAAAGTGGCCGATATCCCACTATTGAACTCCCTGGCTCCCGGACTGTGTGGTCACCCATCAAAGTACCAACCACACATTTCACTGTTTAACTTTCGTGACAGAAAGTCCAAGGTGTGACGTATTTGACCAGAACACATTAAACTATAAGTAAACTCAAATGTCGATGCCTAAGATCTTCACTTTTTTGAATTAGTTATTTTTACGCAAAATTGTCGATACTAATTATTTTAAAATCAATTCAATAAAAATTTGATTAAGGGTATTTTTCATAATTTTTCCTGCGTTATAGTATTATTGAACTGTATGTAATAAATTGATAAATGGAAAGGTAATGAAATTGAAAGTAAAAATCTTTCAAAATTTTTTCGTAGAATTGTATACAATTTAATTTTTGTGATATCATCTGAACAACCAATTAAAAGTTAAACTGATTCTTATTGTTATGCATGTCTGCATAACAATACGTCTTTTTCTCTTTCGATTGATTCAGTCAAAATAGATGAAAGCACGGTAGATGCTTGCAAACTTTCGTCCCTCCTCCATGCCATTTGATCCATACCAGACCTTGACTCACTCGATTGATCGAGTCAACTAGCCTGCGAATCAACGTTTCCAACATTCGTACTTGTCTTGCACAAATGATCTGGGCGTGCACTCCCATCATCCGCGCTCACAGCATTCTGTGCCGAAAACAAATTCTTCTTAATTATCATGAGAACAGGGCTTAACCTCCTGCTCACTTGCGGTAACACCGAGCCCTTCTCTGTTAACCGTGAACGCACTTCAACATCTTTCATGTGCTCACTTCTTCTTCTAACTCTGGACAATTCTTCTTAATGTGACCAGGCTTTTCAAACTTATAGCAGATAAAGATCTTCTTTTTCTGTTCAGGATCTTTACCGTCGGAAGAAGTCGAAGCTTTCGGGACTTTCTTCTCGTTCTTAGGCTCGACGTCTTTTTTAACTATCTTACGCTCTAACTCTTTAAGCTTCTGATCCATCATCTTCCCGAACGCTGCCGCCAATTATGCATTTGGTTCGGCCGAACTTACGTCGACCGAAGCTATCTTAGTACTCAACGCTGTCTCGGGTTTGGCACCCGCCGGCGGTCTATATGCCAAACTAAATAACATAGTTTGTTCCGGCGGAGGCGGAGGACGATAATCCTTGCGGCTCGCTATTACTATTTCCGCTTCTTCCACGATCTGACGTAAACTATCCAGATCCATGCACTGCATTCTTGGTGTTAATGCTTGAATATCCGGCTTTAGATTTCTATGTGACAAATCTAGCTGATTTTCCATGCTGGGTTCCGGAATCATCTCTTTTATCATTCCGCGAAGGCACGTGACAAAGTCATGTACAGATTCGTACTCGCCTTGAAACCTCTTTTCCGCATCTAACGTCAGACGCTGCTGAAAACTATTTGTTCCATACCAGCTGAGTGCATCATGGCGAAAATCTTACCAACTCCGCCATTGACCTCTGTTGTTGCGGTACCACTCAGCTGCTACTCCACTGAATATTAATGATAACACTGACAGTCTCTCGCTTTCAGTCATTCGAGTAAGATTCATAGCTGCTCTTCAGCTGCTCTATAAATTGCTCGATCCTTTCTGTGACGTTATCTGAGAATGTCAATTCCCACTTTTTGCCATTTCCTACGAGATCACGAGGATACGATCTCGTCGGTAAATTCCTCTCAAGATTATCATGACCACTAGACGACGGCCGAGTCAGTCTATCGTTGGCTCCACCGCTGCTTCTTACATTTTCTGTGTCTGATGGCCCGAAGATTCTCTTCGGTGCTACCGGCGTTTTGACATTCGACAAATCGAATGTGATTCTTGATGGTGTGGCGCCTGCCTGTAGAATCCTCGTACTGCTCGCCCTTGCATCGTTAACGTTCGTGCACTCAGTAATTAACTGTTCTTTGAGCTCTCTGATTGTCTCTTGCATGTTATGCATCGTCTGCATTAGACCTGGCGGCAACACGTATTCTTTACTATCAACTCCAGTCATCACATCTCGATCTTCTTTTGCTGCAGCTTTACTCTCAGACTCCTCAGTTCGTTTGGCATCAACTTTACTCCCTTCTAACAGTTTGCCTATCCGAAAATCAATGACTTCATCTATTAACGTTTTGTGCAGCGGATGTTGATCAGCTGTCACCGACAAAGCGTTCAACTGTGACGCTCTCATCCGCGTGCGAGTACCATCTATGAATGACTTGCGTGCTTCAACTCTCTCCGCTTTGATTTCTGCCGGCTCACCTTGGACAGCAGACACAACCTCTGAGGAAGTGTACTCTCCTCTTAACCACCTGTATAATGTAGCCATTCGATCTTCTGCTGTACCATCTAACTTCAACTTCATACTAGTCAATGCCTCTTCCCGTTCTTCGTCTCATAAACCGACTATCCAGGTTACGATCTGGCCATCTTTGTCGTCATACATCTTGATATACTGCGCTATTTAATTTTATAAAAAAACGCAATCAAGCCGCGTGTGCATACGCACGCAATTCCTAATCTTAAAAAAATAAACTCGCACGCGTGCAGCCGATCGAAAAATATAATCAAACAAAAATCTCGAAAAATAAATACAAACTAAATTTTTAAAATAAATTATCGAATTGAGATAAATAAAATGCCGAAAAATTAAAAAAAAATATAAAAATACCTTAATCACTATTATCACGTACAACAACAAAAATACTAAACAAAAATTTACTCTGAAATCTACTTTATCGAGCAGAAACACCCACCACACTGCACATCTAATACAAGTGAGTATTCTTCATTATTACATATATCCCATATTAAGAAAAACGCAAAGAAAATGCCTATCTTCGCATGCACACACAACCATGCGCCGCGTGAGCACGAGCTTCCCCCTCCACAGCAATAAACAAAATTCAAAACTGCTGTACTCTATACATATACAACAGCTCCCGCCCAATAAAATACTGCATCGGGTATTTAAATTGAACAAAAAAAAACCATTTACTCAAAAATGCCAAATACAGGGCAGATTAAAAGAATAACACTCTCTCGCAACAATGTACTACGTCAAATATAATACTCACACTATTGAGTATTCACAGCAATATTACGTTGTTATGTGCCGATGCCGAACGACCAAATCGGCAACGTCGCATAGCGCATAAGACATTAGAGAAGTGCACTAAGTATGCGCCTAACTGTCGCCAAGTCGAACAAAGACGAGCGATAGCGGTACTTCTCCTCCAGCCCTCGAAACGCTGACCAAGCGCTTCGCCCTCCCATGCGCCGCCGGACTTCACCCGAAGTTCACGAGTGCAAGAGAGAGCGAAGTAGCTAATGAAGCGAAGAGAGGGATGGGGGAGAGGTAAGAACAATTAGTGGGAGAGAAAGTGACGCGCTCTCTCCCATGCATAATTGCGCGCCCTCCGGCAGAGCGTCTTGAGCCACCGAGCGGACTCGACGTACATTTAGTTGCTGATTTCTAACGTTTTTCCCGATATTTCTTTAATCACTTTTAGAGACCCAAGTGGCGTATTCCATTGTGTTAATCAATTCGTGTTTTTCAAACAAGTAAAGATTCAATTCTGCATAATTCGCTCGTTAGTTATTCTCGTTTCCGAATTAGCACGCTTCGATTATTAGCACGCGCATTCTCTCTGCTGGGACGCACGCCGCTGCTTCTATTCGACACACCGCACCATTTCCATTGCCAAAGTCTCTTTAGCCCAGCTGCGTGGTTCATCGAAGCCCAAGGTAAGACTTCATATTAAATATAATATATACATAATAGTGCACGAAGTTAATTCCGCCGCGAGTTATTCCGTCGCTGCCATAAATTTTCCCGATTGCGCTCATTCAAACTGCAGTTAAACGCGCCTCGCGTGTTTTCCGATCGCGTGCTTCCCCGTTCTTTTTTGTTGATCGTGAGTTCCCGTACGTGAACACGTAACAGAACAAAAATCAGTGAACACGTAACAGAACAAAAATCATCCCCGGAGGGATAGCAGCGATCGTCGGGAATTGTGCTAAAATAATCCGTATAAAAAAAAACAGAAAATTACGTGTGTAGCGTTGGGACGCGCCGAGACAAATTTAAACGCTCCGGAGCGCGTGCGCAGTCATCTTTGTGAGTGGCGTGGGCAGTGCGCACGGCACCACAGCCACGCTCAGCGTCAGTGTCCGCCATTACAATCGCGCGCATCGTTTCGAATTTCGATTCTTCGCATCTCCTCGTGTTGAAAACAATTTAAATGCAAATTTAACATTAGTGAAATTTTGGTGAATTTTTATGGCTGTTATATGAGTATAATTTTGTTGTAGTAATGCGCATATTCTCGTAAACAAACTTTGCGTGAAAAATTATTTAGCAAGAGTCGAAACGGTTTGACATAAATTGAAAATTTCACTTGACGTGAGCGAGAAACGAAACAAGTGAACTAAATGGTTAATTTGAGTTGAATAAGTTTATTAAATATTTTTTATTTGTGGCGTTTTGATGACTCACGCCACAATTTAAGCACAAAATTTAGCAATAGGTTAGCTCAGCCCCTTAGTGGAATAAAATTAATTGAATTTTTGAGAATCTTCCCTTTCGAAAGTTTCCGAATTATTCTGTGCAGATCAGGCAAATTCACAAAGCGTTTTGAGGATTCACGCTGCAAAGAACTCGCAAAATTAAACATTAAATTCAGCCAGAAGTATGGAATAAAATTAGAGTATGAGATTCAGAGTCAGAGTCCAAGAAAAATTTTAGTAGTAATTTGTGCAAACATAGTTTTTTTTATCAAAAATACGTGTTCTCTAATGAGTGCCAAAAATAATCTGTTGATGCACCTAAAGTGAATGTTTTGACAGCAAGGGTAACAAATTGTTTTAATTTTTATTGCAAGTATTCTACAATATTCAACTTTCACAATTTTCCACCTTCATGAGAGCAATTTTGAAATATACGCCACAATATTTAATCTTTACAACAAACGCTAGCTGCAGATAACTCTTGTTTGAGTGGGCACGAAAGGCGAGTCATAGATCAATATTGCAACTTAGAGTATAAGGGGAGCCCTTTTCCCTCAGCTGAATTGTCGCAGATAGCATTAGGGACATGCAGGAATAGAGATACAAACAAATTGTCATTTTAATTTTATTTACGAAAAAATACTACCATTGAAATATTGTATGAAATATCATGAAATAACAAACAAACTCAAGTCGTATGACATAAGCACCAGGACTGCGAGTTTTGTATTAAACATTCCATCTTCACATTTATTGTACATGACGAGCTGCCTCCTGAACGAGGATTTAAGTGCAGTCTCGTCGCAGCAGGCTGTGTGACATTGGAACCAGAGCCTGGTCTGCAAAAGCCGCACACATATGTAAACTTAGCAGCAATAACACGCCTTTTGATTTTGTCTCTCCATTTACACAAAGTCGAATCAAACACGTTCAGCCTGTCAATCTCTGCAGTACACACAAATTTTTGCTTCCATACTTTTCTATTTATATTGCATCTTGCTCGCAAGAAACGTTAACTTCACAATTTTACACTTCACATAACACTTTCACACTATAAAAGTCGCAGAGTCACAACCTAAATTCAGTGATCAACAATCAACACTTTTGCATTTCTAAATATTTATCAAAGCAAGTCCCAGCACTGTCACCTGAATCCTGGTAATAAGAGCAGCTGCTGTGGATCTGAAAAATAAAAGAAAAAAAAGAATCAAGTAACCACAAAGCAAAGTCCTTCATGTAAGGTGCAAACTTTGCCAAAATTTAATAGTAAATTACTGGTTACTGTTGAAAAAATTTAGTATCGCGAATCGAACGAAATACAATATTTTATTTCCTTTGCAGACTCAGTCTTTTGGTTAGTTTGTAACCTCAAACGAGACTCTGTTTTCACGCCGTGTGCAGACGACACCTCTGAGTCAGCTGCACGCGCGTGAGAATTGGTCGACGTTTCGAGGCCAAGAAGTTGGCACGAGGCTTGACGTCGCACAAATTTTTGCACTCGCTACACTGTTACTATATTAGGCGGCGGACATTTTGGCAGGAGCGACAACTGTGTCCCCTCCAAGGCGCGCCTATTTGAATTTTCAAAACTCACACTCTGTTCACAAAAAATTAATACACACATGCATTGTTGAACTAACACTCACTATTCACTCAACTTTTAAAATAGAATTTTTGTTAAACACAGTCAAATAAAGCAGAACTGTCTGAAAATTTTTCACGTAAAAACTAATAACAACTCACTTTTATGAATGAACATGCAAATACAACCGAGTAATCTCTTCGCGAATAATCAATCACTTTGTCAGAAAAAGGAAAACGATTACTGATTGTACACAAACTCATTTAAAATCATTAAGCCATAACCGCAGCGATACTCATTGTCAATGTAACAAAACTTCTTTATTAGCTTAATCACTCGTCTCTTTCAAAACACACATTAAATGACGGCTCCGAGTTGAATGCACAAAGCCTTGCAATTAGCACGAAAAACCGGTAAAGTTCATCCATTTTAAACAGCAAAACACAAAAATCATTGCTTGGTTGAATCAATTCTTAACAGTGATATCTAGTGAAGAATGACAAATCTGCTTGACAATTGAAATAACAAACACGTTTCACCAAACATTGCAAATTTATTTATCCATGAAAATTGTGCACGTCTCTGTCCAAAATATCACCAACATTTTTCGCATTTAAAACCATCACTTGCTTAAATCAATAATTCAAACATAGTAACATCCCGTGAAAAGCGACAAACTTGCATGACACTCAAATCAATAAACACATTTCACTGAACATCGCAAATTCACAATCACAACTTGTTCATGAAAACTGTGCATATTTCGGTCCACAAACTCACCAACACTTTTCACGTTACGTCAATTTCAAACTTGTGCTCAAATCATTTGCAAACTCTCGCACTTGTTAAGCAAACTGCAAGTAAATCACTCATAATAACGCACAAGTCTGCATGTATCTCTTCAAATACCGAATAAACTAAACACCTGCTTTGCATTAAAATACAAAATTAAATTAAAATCACTAAAATTTTTCAAGTGCATGACTTTCACGGACAAACAAAAATTTCAAAACGGTAAACGGTCACACTAGATAAAACAAAACAGTCACTCATAAAGTCAACTGAAACAATCGCACATTTTGATACATAATCAATTATTTTCACTGCGTATTTCTTGTGGTTTCCTCTGAAAAAAAATGCGTGCACTGAATCCAAGAAAAAATTTCAATTTAACTCAAAAGTAAAACTTTAAACGCCGCATGCACAACACAAACATTATTAAATGCATAAACACACAAAATCTAGTCAACACTAATAACGCACTGCACTTGTTCATGCTGTTCAATAGTTAAACAACCGAGAAATTTTTCCTTTTCAAACATTCATGACTAACGCCGTAATGAGTAGTCGTGACTGGACGAGGCTGGCATAGACCAAGTCTGCACATGGAATAAAACTGAAACAAAAAAATTAAAACTAATTAAAACACAAAGCAACGTGTTCTAAAATAATTGCTTTGATAAATTAAACAATAAAGAAAAATACTCATCTGATGACTCGGACAGCCTTACTGCAAACCTTCATATACAGTTTAGTCCTTCAAGAGTCGCACCTGTGAAAAACAATCCACATCACTTAATAAAACATTTTCTCGCGAGTTTACCGAGTACGAGTTTCGCGCACTTCTGAGCACTTTTCACGGTTTTCTAGTGCAGAGAAAACTTGTACTTTCACGACCGAGAAGCGCGCGAGGTTAAACGTGGGAAGATACGACTGCATCATATAGATATACTAAACTGCAGCCAGCGCCGCGCTCGATACTATCGATCGATATGTCAACTCGAACGTCGGTAACAAGGTGCTTCTACACCAGCGCAAACGCGTAACACAAAATCGATCGTCTTCAAGAACACGAACAATTACACACATTGTTCATCAAGGCTTAACGCTTATTGATGTGCATTTAAGAGCATTTTTCAATTATTTTTGCACATAAACTACAAAATATGTTATTTATCAATTAATATTCGATTACTATTATTAAAATTAAGTTAAATTATCTTAACCAACAACAAAATTTTTTTTTCTCAATAATTAATATAAGATAATACTAATCAAAATAAGATAAGCACTACATTATTAAGTAATATATAAGGGATGCAAATAAATAGCACAATAATATTAAAATAAATAATTAAGTAATAAACTAAATAAGTAACAACAATTATCAATAAAAAATAAAATTAATTTAAAAAAATAAAATTCAAATTTTCAATTTCAAACATTTCAACATTTTTGAGAATTTTAAGATTCTTTTTACTTCAATTAAATAAAAATCTTAATAAATAAGATTTACATTAAAAACACTAGTAACATAAGGTAATTTAATGCATTTAACCAATTATTTTTTTTTAACAAACAAATTAGATAATAACACTATTTTCACAAATCAAAGCAATAATGAATATTTAACCACCAAGGCTAATTAACAATTATTAATAATAAATTAATAATAAATAATTATTATAAATAAAAAATTTTTTTTCTCTTTTCTGTTAAGGGGTTATGACAGTGTTAAAACCTGAAAAAAAAAGAAATATTATTAGTGCTGTAAAAAATTAATATATATAGGTGCTCTAAAAACTAAATTTTTCCTTTCAAATATAAGTATTATACATCACTTTTATGCATTAAAAATATGCATTAAGTGAGTATAACATTTAACAACAATTAAAGGTATTTACTTACCAAAAATCATAATTTTCATCACTTTTGTTTGCTTGCCGCATGTTTCTGATGGAACCGTACCATCAATCCTGATGAATCAAAGTGCCAAATCTTCATTATGAGTCTGGTCTCAGACTAAGTGGAACAGATTCCTGAAAAACACAAAATTAATATAATTAATTCAACATATATTGACAATATTAGTAATTATAGTGAATGTTACATATGTAAACATACGTAACATTCACTTTGAACTTACCTTTGCCAATTCTGCTCCACTCAGTTTGTGACCATACTCATAAGCAAGGTTTTCCACTTTGGTTCATCAGGATTGATGGTACGGTTCCTTCAAAAAGCTGCGGCAAGTATACAAGAAGCATGAAAAAACTAAATATGAGTAAAAGGCATTTAAAGTTTATAATGTAAATCATACAAATGAACTCAACTATACTTACAGAAACTATCCGGCATACCTTGATTTGCTTTTGGTTCTCAAATATACATACAATAAAGTATATTTGGTGGTACGCGCACATCATGCTGTGTGATAATAGTATTTAAAAGCTGAAAATAAAAAAAATATTATCGTTACTTATTCACAATCAAGTTATGCTTATGAATTACAATTACATGCAATACTTACCATTATTAAATACACTTCAAGTTGTTGAAAAGCATACAAAATAATACTCCAGACAGTCAACATAAGCTTCCATCTTCCTGGCTTGCACCCGTATACCTAAAAGCAAAAAATAAACCAACAAAGAAAAAGCTCATGGACACATTTATTACTAAACAGTTTGCAATACTTATCTGAATAATTTTTGTACTCTGCAGAAGCTCTTGAACTTTTACAACACCACTGAGGTTATAAGCACTGTTACAGCAGCTAGCAGACTAACTGCACTGATCTAGTGTCTTGTTGAAAAACAGCTGTTTGGCTGCTTTCTGCTGCTTTACAGAAAATTCTACTATACCGATCAAACAGAAATCTTCATTCTCGACCGGACGCTGTGAGGTACAACTTATTCGAGTGGCAAATTCAAATTTGTTGAATGCCTTTACTTTAACACATTGAGTTTAGTAACATAAAATCACACATAGAAAAATTAATTTTACGGATTTTATTTATTTTACGGAAATAAATTAATAACTCTTGAGAAAAAAAACGGTTTGTAAAACGTTTTTTAAGTCATATTTTCAGTAAGATTTCTCATGAAATCTCTCTGTAAAAAGTGTGTTAGAACAATCCTTTCCACAAGTTTGGCCTAATTAAAATATTTAAAAATCACGATTTTTCAAAAATTTACTTGAAACAGATTTATCAGTTTTTTGTTGATATCTTCGAGGCAAATTTTTTTAGCAAAAAACGGCTTTCAGGACCATATTCTACAGACTATTAACTATTAAAAAAGTGAATAAAAAAAAAATGGATATTTTCAAAATTTTAACACTGTCATAACCCCTTAAACTGATTACCATAATTCAACTTAGAAAATCTTTTTTTCAAAAGTTTTCTTCACAATCTCCAAACACTTTTCAAATTTTTTTTTGCAAATAGAATTGAAAACCTACAAACTCTGCATCGTCACGCACCATCATTTAAATAAGTTACATATAATAAATATTGCAATAACATAGAAAATACGACTTTAGTCACATTAAATTGTTAATAACTGATCATACTACCTCTTCGGTTCCAGTAAAACCAATAAAATTTTATTTCAAATTTTTTTTTAGCCCACATTTTATGAACATTACCCTCTGCACTCAGTCGAAAGACATAATTTATCTCTCTATCAAATCTTCCAAACAAAAAACTTAGTTATTTTCAGCAAATTCTTTTTATCAAATTATAAACAAAATTTACAACATAAGCTTTGAATTATTTATAAAATACTAACATAAACCAAATTTCAATTTGAAAGCCTAGTCTAGGCACAAACATTTTGTTTGACGCGCAACGATACTTCAGTTAATAAACATACTAACATTATAAATAAGAACCGCGAATTACCCTTTTATTTTATGTACATTATTTAAATTTTAGTTTTCTCGTTACATATACCCCTTTTTGTTATACACAAACAAAATTTTTTTCCTCCCTCGAAAATTCACGTTACATCCTTTCACCAAATAGCAAGTCGATAACAAAATTAAAATCACTCCTCTTTAAAATCACAAACGCCCTAGTCAGCGGTTCATAATTCTCTCGTCTTAATAAATTCAATTTTGTTTCGCAATCCAAATTTCTCTCGAATTTTGTCCACCATCTTCTCGATTTCATTTCCATCGTTTATTTCGATAGTTTTGAATTACGTTTATAATCAATAAGAATTCCATCATTTTGACATCGTTGAACAAAATTAAACGAAACTGGTAAAGCATAATCATAGACTAGTAATTTTGCACATTTAGACTAGATAATTTAGAATTGAAAATAGAATCTCTACAAATAGAGCAACAAACAACAACGAAGATCATCAACATGACGGGCTCATCGTTAAATGAAACTACAGAAGCCTCAGCACATTTAATAACATCAATGGCTGAAAGCTTCACCTTAATGAACTGCATCAACGGTATACCAACTTTTGATGGTAAATACCACGCACTAAGAACTTACATTCAAGATCTACGAAATGCTCACGAATTGGTACCGCCAAACTTGCGTCCACAATTCATGAGAAATGTTCTACAGAAATTAACTGGTGCTGCGAGAAAAAGCATTAACAACAAGAAAGTTGATAGCATCGACGACTTAATCAAACACCTTAAACAGCGTTTTGGTCCAGGAAGAGACTACAAGTACTTCAGCCACAAATTGAAGGATCTAAGAATGAGACAAAAGGACAATGTCGGTGACTTTTACGACGAAATCTGCGTACTACTAAGCAGCGCTCGAAACGCCCTTAAAGAAGAAAAAGGAGAAGAAAACATAGCTCTACTAATATCACCATTAGAAGATGAAGCAGTAGA
Source organism: Philotrypesis tridentata (assembly GCA_018906965.1). Classification (NCBI taxonomy): domain Eukaryota; kingdom Metazoa; phylum Arthropoda; class Insecta; order Hymenoptera; family Pteromalidae; genus Philotrypesis; species Philotrypesis tridentata. Next base: position 47,599 of record JACCIB010001194.1, read on the forward strand.
TATTTTTATACGAGGATTACCACCAGCACTATCTGTTGCAGTCGATGCCACGAGACCAAAAACAATCAAAGAAGCCTACGAAGAAGCTGTACGTCTAGAGGTACGGATGGATGCCAATATAATCCCAGACACAAGGCCTTACAATGGCAGAAAAAATAATTATTACAACAATTATCAACACAATAATGATTATCAACGAAATGCATATAACAACTACTATGCACCGAGAAACTCTGGATACGTCGGATACATAGAAAATAAACCACCAGAAAATCCAGCAGAAAATCAACAATATCTACACAATAATGATCAGCACAATAGACAACAAAATTACCAACGTCCACAATATAATAATCAGAATCAACAAGGCTATTATAGAAACAACCAAAATTATAGAGGAAATTATCAAAGAAGATATCAGAATAACCAAAATACAAATTGGAGAAATAATAATGGGCAGCAAAAGCAATTGTTCAATCCACAAAATGGTCAATTTAACAACTACTATAATAATAGACCTGATCAACGAGAAAATTGGAGAGCTCAACCAAATAATCAAAACCAAGGTAACAATAATTTAAACTACCATGGGGCTCGTTACGATCCCCAGGTAGCGAGCCAAAATCAGAATCAACAGTACCCGAGGAACCAGCAAGGACATCAACAGAATTATCGCAACAACCAATGGAGGCAGAATTACCAAAATCCAAATCAACAGCAGAATCCTCAACAGAACAACGATCAGCAACATTACCATCAGCAAATGCAACAGATGAACCAAAACAAGCAACAGACGCAGCAACAAACGTCACAGCAGCCAGCTGCAATAATGAAGATACAAGTGGAAAATCCATCCCACGAGTATGTTCAGCCAACTGTGAAAATTCTGAAAAACATGACTGGGAGAATGATGAACCAACTATAGTTGGATTGAGAATACCAGAAGGCACCACAAGGCCATGGCTTGAATTCATGATTGACAATGGAGCAACAGTCAACATCATAAAACTTAATGCATTACATGACGATCTACTATTCAACACCGAAGATAACACAGAATTAGGGGGAATAACCATGCAAACAGTACCTACATTAGGATCAGTTTATCTATTAATTAGAAACACGCCAGTGAAATTTCAAATAGTACATGATGATTTTCCTATTCAAGCAGACGGAATGCTGGGCAGAAATTACCTTAAAAAGGAATAAGCAGTAATTTCATACTACAAGAATGCATTAATGGTAAACAGTGACGTCATGCACCCTATACGATTTAAAGGTCATGAAGAAGAACATTTACTTAAAAATGCAAAAAGACGAAAAATAGACAGTCTATTACAAGTAAACGAAATGAAAAATACCACTGAAGAATCAATAAATGAAGAATCTGCGAACACAAATAATGCAGTAAAATGCACAATACCGGCAAGAACTCGACAAATAATGCAAATAAATCTGATAAAAACAGATTTAAAAGAAGGATACCTTCCACGAATAGACACTGGAAACAAAGATGTATTCATGGGTGAAGGAATATACATAAATAACAACAACACAGGGAA
>JACCIB010001195.1:0-49146 GCA_018906965.1 Philotrypesis tridentata
ATCCGCGTAGAGTATTACAACAAAATAAACATTGCAGAATTAGAGAATTCTTTGCAAAATTTGAAAACAGTATTAATAAAAAATGAAGCAAAAAGTTTCAGAATATCGCGTAGAGTCGATTTAACAGATGAATTAGATCCCGGTCTAATCACCGAGCTTCTAGCAAAGACCTTCAACAATTCTCTAATACAGGTAACAATCTGCTATGGAAAAGTAGAACTACCATTGGAAAAAGAAAGGAAACAAATTATAGCAAATTTACATGACAGCCTAACCGGTGGTCACAAAGGTATCAACCAAACATATCGCAAAATCAGAGAACGATATTATTGGCCAGGAATGCGCAATGACATTCAAAATTACATAAGAAAATGCGAAAGTTGCCAAGAAAAGAAAATTGAACGATTCAAAACAAGAGAACCAATGATTATCACAGAGACACCAATAGAAGCTTTTGACAAAGTCTCGATTGACACAGTCGGCAAATTAAGACAAACGCCATCAGGTAATTGCCACTTACTAACAATGCAATGCAACCTAACAAAGTATTTGATTGCCATACCAATTAAAAATCTGAATGCAACCACCATCGCAGATGCACTGGTCAAGCATTTAATTTGTCAATTTGGAGCATCAAGAGCAATACTCTCAGATAGAGGAACAAGTTTCCTATCAAGTATAGTAGCAACAATGTTGCAAATTTTCAAAATAAATAGATTAACAACATCAGGTTACCGATCACAAACAAATGGTTCATTAGAAAGAAGCCATGCACCACTAGTAGAATTCATAAGAATATACTCAGAGAAATACGATGATTGGGACAAATTAGCTCCATTTGCCACCTTCACGTATAATACAAGCATTCATGCCGCAACAAATTTTACACCATTTGAATTAGTATACGGAAAAACTGCACGTTTTCCAATCAAAATACCATCTGATGAAAAACTTCGCACATACAATGTTTACATCAGAGACCTAATACTTCGTCTAGACGAAATGAAAGTATTAGCAGGCGAAAGACAAATAAAAAACAAAATAAAGTCGAAAGAAAGATACGACAAGAAAATAAGAAAGTTTTAAGGCAAAATAGGTGGATATGCACGTCTAATCAATGAGCCAAGAACAAGCAAATTTGATGCCTACCGAAACAAACCGCTGAAAATCATCGAATTTGTTGGTAGAAAAAATGTCATTTTAGAATACCTCAATGGCAAAAGAATTAGAAAACACATTGACAAACTCAAGGATGTACACACAAAAACTGATGAATCAGAATCAGAAAACAATTCTGATTAGCTTTCATTTGTGTTACAGATGATTCACCGCTCAATTCAATTCATCTTCATCATCATCAGCCTACCAGGCTTAATTGCAGAAAAATTACATTCAATGGAATCATTATCGCCAAACCCTGGCATTTATTATGAAAAAACAAATACAGTAAAAATAATTAGAACAAACTGGAAAGTCAACATAGTCATTCACGTTGACCAATTCTTGGATATGCATAACCTATCACAATCTCACGTTGAAGTATACAACAAATGCATTACAGTCATAGAAGATCATAAATGCAATAATGCTCTAGGCACTGATCTGCTAGAATTAAAACAACAAAATCTGGCAGAATTAAGAAAAACAATTAAAGACACCATCACCACTTTAGGTCAAGTAGAATATCCTAACTCGAAATACCCTTCGAGTATCAGGATGAAAAGAATGGTACCCCTAGGATTTATAGGATCCATAAGCAAATCACTGTTTGGTCTTGCAACAGAGGATGACATTCACAATGTCAACCAGAACATTGACCAATTGTTCCAAGATCAAAAACAAGTAATACATTTAGTAGACCAGAATACGCACATAATAGCAACAAAGTTTGAAGAATTATACAAAATAACAAAAAATCACCAAACCATCCCAGAAAGTTTCGAAAAATCACTTACTAAAGTAATAACAAATGTACTAAAAGAAAGTGAACAAATGAAAAACCTTGTAGAAATAATGCTCTATGTCAAAAGATTAGACATGACCATTGACCACATTACAAAAAGTCATGAAAAATTACTTGACATACTAAGGGAGATAAAAAATGGCAAAATTCACCCAGAAATACTCTCGAACAATATTCTGCAAGAAATAAACACAGATATCAAAAGAGTGAGTAAGGACATGAATTTACCAATACCTTCTGAACACATGAGAACAGAAAAAATAATTAAAATTTCCAAAATGGATGCACTACATCAAAATGGAAAGACAATAATAATCCTACATTTACCATTAGTGGATCACACAGAATATCAACTATACAAAATGCACCCCATTGCGATACCACAATGGTATCATAACACTAGTTTGGGAATGGCTGACATAAAGCCATCTCATACTCATATTGCCACAACAATAGATCAAACGAAATACATAAAATTCAATGAAAACCGATTAAACAAATGTTTAACCACCCATTATGCACAAATCTGCCCGATCCTTGGTCCGCAACACAATACGCCCGAATCGACAGATTGTGAAATTACATTATTATTAAACCCAACAGTTGACACCATCAAATATTGCGACATTAGAATCAACCCTTTGACCCAAATACAATGGAACTATTTGGAGCAAGACAAATCTTGGCTATACTCCACAATGTCGGACACACCAATGACCCTCATTTGCAAAGAATACCCCGAATACAAACTAACGATTAAAGAAGCAGGAATATTAAGAATATCACCTAAATGCATAGCTAAAACTGCAACCACAGTTCTAGCAGGTGAAAGCACAAAACAAACAAATATAAGTCTGAAATTAACAGAAAATTACCCACTTTTATCACACAACATCGAAACATATCCAAATACCCACATTTTTAAAATTAATAATAATGACCTGTCAATAAATCACAAAAAAGAAAGATCCCTAACTGAAATTTTAAAAGAATTAAATCAGATAAGCGACCACAAACGCAAAGACTTCAAAACTAATACCCTAGTTTATGGAGGAATAACTACACAAATAATAATTTTCATTATAATAATTTATATAATAGTAAAGACAAAAATATTTAAAAAATTGACTCTGCGCACCAAAAAGCAAACACACAAAATACACAAACACAACACAAAAAATATCGACATTACAGAACTACAGAACATAACAATAGGAGAAGGCGCGAAAGCCAAATATAACACACGGCGAGACGTACAAACACCACAGATGACTTTAGATCTACCACTACAGCAAGCGGAAGTCAACTAAAACAACGATTTTCGTTTTTAGAAAAATAACGACATGGCCACGAAGCAGCGGAAATCAATCACCATTTTCTGTGACAATGACATACCCATGCATGCCATACTAAGAGAATTTGAGTACATAGCAACACCAGTAACAATGCACTATGAACAGCATAAATTTGAAGCAGGAACAAAGAAAATAACCATGATATTCAACACGGAAAGGGATGCAACCAAAGCATACGAAAGAAGAGCAACATTAATAAAACAGAATAGATTCAAAAAAGCCACAAACTCACAAGCAGCTAAACGACGAAACATACCAATGGATGAAGAAATAGATGACACTCAAATAAAAAAATCATGCCCAGTAAAATCAGAAGTGCATGTTGTAAACAAACAACCTGCTCCGATGGACAATCATAGACTATTCTGTACATTACCCTGGGAATACTCCGACATAGTTAAGGATGATGATATTCTTCAGAGCATTTGCAAAATATGGACCATTAGTATACTATCAGACTATAAAAGACAAAAAAGGAAAACTTGCATATGGATATGTACAATACTTTGAAGAAGAAGACGCAGGAAAAGCAAAATCAGATTGCGACGCTAGATACAACGCCGTATACTCAGTACCCAGAAAACCATCAAAATCAAACAAAGAAAAGTACACAAAAAAACATGACACATGCAATAAACACATCGACATAGACATTTACCATCTGCACGAAAAAACCTGCATTAAACAAACTCTATGGAAGGAGAAGTTGCAAAAATCTAAAATACCAATTGCAATCCAACAAGAATATATAGAACCTGCAAACGAGGATCTGATGCCAGATGTAGAACACAAGAGAAAAACAACAGCATTTATTTTGAACATTCAAAATAAAAAAAATCCACGATTTCATACAAATTAGCTATTACAGTACATAATGATTTAGTAAATAATTTCTGCATTTTTTTAAATAAAATTATGTTTCCAAAATGAATTTGTGAACACATTGAATGTTACATTTTCTATAAAAACGCAATTTTTTTAAATAATCAAAAGCGCTATAAAACAAAATATGAATAATACGCAATTTTGAAAAATTGTATTTTTTTGGTATTTTGCCTATAACTTTGTAACGGAATTCTTTCGGGCAAAAAGGACTAAGGCAGCTTATTCTACAGTAAATTTTCCTTAAAAAAATCAAATAAAGAAATTTTTGTTTTTTTTAAATTTTAACTCAGGCATAACCCCTTAAGCACTTCAGAAATATCATTGAAGGCGCAAGATTTACATTACTGACCGACCACAAGCCACTTACGTATGCAGCGAAACAACCACCGGAGAGAGCTTCGCCCAGACAGGTTTGGCACCTCGATTATCTGTTACAGTTCGCAATCACGCTGGCCTACGCCAAAGGAGAGGACAACGCCGTCGCCGACGTCCTTTCACGGGTTGAAACCATCGAAATGCCGTCAGCACTCAGCTTCGCGCAAATCGCCCTCCATCAAACAACGGACACCGATTTGCTACACATACTTGCATCAGCAAAAACTACCCTGCAGCCGCTTACAATGCGTAACGCTGCTTTGTATGGTGCTGTCAATGGCAACGTCATTCGGCCATACATCCCAAATCAACTGCGAACAACAACATTCGAGCTCATGCACGGCCTCTCTCACCCAAGCATCAGAGCGACAACCAAGCTCGCACAGCAGAGTACCGAAGAATTTACATACAGACAGAGGTCTCGAGTTTTACAATAGTAATTTCGAGAAGCTCATAAAGCGATACAAGATCAATTTGTACTCAACGTATAACAATCTGAATGCTTCTGTATGCGAACGTTTCAATCGTACTCTCAACAGCAAGATGTGGCTACAATTCAGTATTCAAGGAAATTACAAGTGGCCTGATATCTTATTTGATTTGTTGGAAAATTATAACAATAGCAAACATCCAACAATTGGAATAAAGCCCAGCGAGGTCTTGCTTGATAATCAAGTTATGAAACGTTATACTCAGACAATTAAAAAAGTAAAGCGTCCTAAATTTAAAGTAGGAGATAGCGTTCGATTGAGCAAAGTGGAGCCAGTGTTCGAGAAGGGTTATACACCATACTGGTCAACAGAGATATTCACAGTAAGTCGAGTAGCGCCAACGATACCTGTCACTTATCGTTTGAAGGACTATCAAGACAAGCCTATTAGTGGAGGATTTCATGAGCAGGATCTGTCATAAACCAAGTATCCTAACGTCTATCTCGTTAAAAAAGTATTGAAAAAACGCGGAAATCAAGTCTACGTCAAGTGGCTTGGATTCGACAACACTCACAGCAGCTGGATTGATACGTGATGCTCAGGAAAAGAAGACATTTAAAGTGTCGGTAATGCTTTCATGACAAATCGCGCACATTATTAGCTTTGAAGCACACTTTTTGCAGGCGATAACATGACCTCATGGAATAAACACTACTTGAATTTCTTCGTTATAGCATATCTTACAGGTATTCTTGACATCAATAGCTGCTTGACTTGAAACTTGATAATTGTATGGACCGCAAACATCACGTGAAGCGTGAGTAAATGCGCTACCGATGGAAACGTTACCGCAAGGCGCTTTGCGTATGAATCGACAATATCCACTCCATCGTTGATGTTCCATCATAGGATCATCTCCATCTTACCAACAGCACAACTCAATTTTACATGCAAAGCCAAGTACTTTATCGATTCGCTTTGTAAAGTATCGATTTGCTATGTAAAATCCTGCAGCTGTTCCAATGGCCAGTTTTCGAAGCTTCGTAGCCTTTCTTCTTCGAATCTGTAATCCATCGTTCATTCAATGAGCTACTAATGATCTCTTCAGACGGCTGCACGTTCTTATGTATAGCTCTCCCCTCCAGCAGACAACTTGTCTTTTTAAAAGTGGTGAGGGCCCCGACCTCGCTCCCACCCGTAAGATACAACCAACCTCCAAGATACTTTAGGTTGAGTTTGAGCTTGTTCGCAGCATCAGTCATCTGGTTGAGCGGAGTATCATGGAGAGCAGTGGATTCTGGACTAGGGAGGAAGACATCAAACTCGCCAACTAGAGTTGCCACCACCTTCACTCCATCTTAGTCTTTGCTTTTTTCAGCGATGAGACTAAATAGACATGATCCTTCTCCGGCTCGGAGAGATTCTTCGTAGGCAAGAAGCCTCCAGCTTCAACCTTATTCAATGCTGCGAAATCCATAGTCTGCGAGGACTCTTCTACGAGGATGATCTTCTGCGAGGAGTCTTCTACGAGGAATCTTCTGCGAGGAGAACACCTGGGGATCTTCGAGGAGTACTGTGCTCTAGATACAATGTTCACTCGTCGATCGACTGGTGAGAATGGTCTCTACGGCTAGCCTCACCGCCTTATGTATAGCTCTCTCCACCGCTTCACAGTTCCCCACTCTATCGCTCAAGCCACTACAAATTTGTTGTTTCAAGTGGTGGGGGTCCCAACCACACCCCCACCCGTGAGGTACAACCAACTTGACTTTACCTCTCCGTGTTTAGTTGTACTAGATCGAGGCTACCTATGGTAATCTTGATCTCTTCCATACCGGCTCTTCATCCTCTTTCTCCTTTTTGCAGGGGCAGGTAGCAGCGCCCTCTGCAAGTGCAGCCTCACACGCTCGCAGGCTAAAGTGCCCCCACGGCAACGTGTCCGTCTGGCCGATGACTAGATGGCGCTTGTCGTCGTGAGGGCTTAGTGCCACCTTCTCCTGCCGTTAGGTGGTTACCACATGTCGCCGCGAGCGGATGTTTTGCTGCTTGCAGGTGATGACCTCCCGGCTGAAGAGGCAGCCATCATAGTCGTCAGGCTCTATCCTTCCCTTGACGACGGAGCTCTTCACTCCCTTTGCCTACTTGATAGGCTTCTGATGCAGTACGATTTGCTGCGTAATCCTCGGAAGATGGTTATAATATTGCCGACGCACTCGTCCTTCATAACACTAAGGACCTTTTTGTTCTTAGGGTAGTCACTCGTATCAAACCGGGTAATGTTCTCTTTCATTACCTGATAGACATCTGTACTTTTGATCTCCTAATCGAGACTATCGGTGTCAATGTAGAGAAGTTTACATTGACTACCATACTGCTTGCACATATATGTGTAATAAAAATCAAACACATTGATTTTCGAGAGATCGAGGACGGAGAGACCCACATAGATGGGTTTGTGTATTGTGATCTCCGTCCTCTGGAGCTGAATAGCCACAAGGTTCTCAGCAAAGATAGAGCTGCTATGGAACTTAGGCTTAGCTATTACGCTCTCAGCGTCGTAGCGTCCTCCCCACTTCGTTATGAGCTTCACATCAATACGCTTCCGCTCATTTTCTATAGTCCTTCTTGCGCTTCTCGGTGTTTAGCTCCACGTCCGGTCTGAGCCAGGGCTTTTGCTCAAACCGCAAGACCTTGTGAATCTTCCGGATGATTAAACCCTGACTCACTGTCTGCTTCAAGGCGCGATAGTGCACTACATATCGCTCCTTGTCGTGCAGCGTGGTCATTAGCTTTTGCTGCTTGGATCCCGGTGCAGCTCGATATTCGGGGCAGAGAGGTAAGTCTCGGTGCCTGTCGTCGAGGCTGATCGGGTATTCCAAGTCGACCTCCAATATGTAGCCATAGGGATCGTTATCATGGACCTGAACGATTCCCTCAGCGCTGACGTTCTCTACCCATTGGAATTTTCCGCAAGGTAGAGATTGCCTCATCGCCCAACCATAGAGGTTATTTACGTCGTAGTACATGAGGTACTTTGACTCCTCTAGAGGGTTGTACCTCTCGCTCATGTATTTGTTGTTCGCTTTTGCGTAGCGATTACAACATGGGCTTATGCCACCTCGGATGCCTCTCTCAACGAACAGGAGCATGTCAATTTCTGTGAGGGGTACGCTTGAGTATAGCATCCCAAGTGAGCCCGGGGATGGTGAAATAGTGAGCTGGGTCGAAACCGTACGCGAGATATGTCAAGCGGAAATTCTTAAACGCGTCTGCCAACAGGATTACGTCCATCTTAATGTAGAGATCGGAGTACTCACCGAGGCTTGCAACGTTGAAGCGCTGCCACACGTTTTGTGCGTGTGCATACTCCGCATCCTCAATGCCGCTCTCAGTCAACTGACTGTAGAAGTCCTTTAGCTTGTCAAAGCCGGAGACATAGATGTAAGGGAACCCCTTACGTTGGAAGAGCTCTACCTGCTCGTTTCCATAGCCATCCTGCTCGAGCTCCCGCTTAGCAATGTCGAGATGATCGAGGTAGGAGGCAAGCTTCTCGAGGGAAGGCGCCATGAAGCGGAAGGAGTCGAGAAAGCGGAAGCTAATGTCGCTTCTATCCACAAATTTGGTGAAGGAGATGTAGCGCTCCTTGTTCTCGGGAATAAGGCTAATATTTTCCATGAAGGTAGCTGCATACGCTATCTCCTTAATGATAAAGTGTGAGTCGTATCCGGTAAGGTGGTGAAAGATGACCGGGATATAATGCGAATTCTGAAAATTCAAATTACATCCCTTGTGGGCAGCTCCACGATAGCGACCGGTGAGGTGGCAATGATCGCGCACCTTCATCTGCATTTGCACAAACTGCTTCTTGCAGATGTGACAGGAGGTAGTCTGAGCAAAGGCTTGCTCCTCGTCAGCTGTTAGCGCTAACGGCTTAGGATTGGTGTAAACCTGCTCCAGCTTGCACCTAACTCAGCAATAAACCATTAGCATCGTCACTCTCTACTTGCCTATAGCTACGATAGCCAGAGTAGCCATCATTGTAGCTACTCGGCAGGTAATAACCAATATTATAGGCTTGACATTCTTAGAAAGCGTACTTGTCTTACAGGCTTCAAGAGTCACTCAAAGTCAGCGTAGATGACGTAGGGAATACGTTCACCTCGCTTGAAATTCTCAAATTTGAAAATTTTATCCTTGTCGCTAGGAAGCTTAAACTTACATTTGTTGACTTGAGCAGAATCAACTTCGTGCTCATTCAACGCATGTTCAGTACGGAAATAGTGTAAGCAACGCTCACAAATATGTGGCATTCGCTTAACTTTCGTTAGCTGACTGTTTGCCAAGCGAGAGAGGTACTTGATCCATACATAGTGGAACTTGGGGAAAGGATGCTCTTCCTCCTCCTCCTCCTGGTTCACGTAATAGTCCTGAATGAGAAGCAGATTGACATGCTTGTCCTTTTTGTTAGAGATCACATGACACGGTGATACCTCATAACGCTGTTCTCTCTCCTTCAAGATGTGGAGATTTACCGATACACTGTTCTGCTTCTCAAACTTACTGATGCTCTTGGCTTGCACTGGGAACTCAATTCCCTTGAAGCATAGCTCATCAGCAAATTCACTATAGTTAGCTACTCGATCTGCATGCTTAGCTTGAGGATGTAGTGCAGACAAGATGGCCCACTTGAAGCACTCGTTGTCTTGGTTCCGCATATTTATACAAGCTTGCTTCTTCTGAATGAAATTAGGAAGGGGAATGTATGAACTACCATTCATAGGCTTCTACTTATTGATATGTATGGTAACACTTAAGATCTGCCGGAGAGTCCAGCCAGAATCTTTCTCCTGGAACTCCTCCATTGCAGTCTACAAGGGTTGCTGCGCTTTCTCTGCGAACCATTCAGAGAGGTTTGTAGTTTGAAAGATGGCGGCATTTTTAGTGCCGAAGTATTTTACTTCGAAACACTCAGAGCCATTCTTGACAACATCGTATTCGGTAAGCACTGCCTTGATATTTTTCTCAAAGAGAGGTAGAGCATCGTTCAAGAATGAAACGATGTCAAGATGGTTAAGGGTGGTAATAATGCCTAATCTTATACGAGTATCAAAAGCTGAATGAAAATCATCCCATTTAACTTTGGGTTGATCAGTTGATACCGTGGCAATATTACCCCCTCTCATTGAATATTTAAGGAGCTTACCTTTGATGCTAAATAGATGTGCAGAGATCTTCTGACACTTTTGCTTTTCCTCTCTGGACAGGGCTGAACCACTTAAAATCTTCTCGATGCTCTCGAGAGCTTTAGAGGTTAGCATTAACCATCTCTCTAAATTCTCAACGTCAGCATCACCACTGTGAGCATAACGTAGAAATCCTTGTGCCAATTGACTGTCAACTCAAGATACTCGATGGTGGTCATCTCTAAAAAGAAATCTAAATTAGTAATTATTATTGAAAGATGATTGCAATAATAAATATAATTATAATACTTACCTTGAGGAGTCCTGAAAAAGTCTTCTACTAGGATCTTCTGCGAGGATGATCTTCTGCGATGAGAATACCTGATGATCTTCGAGAAGTACTGTGCACTAGGTACAATGTTCACTCGTCGATCGACTGGTGCGAATGATTTTCCGAAGACTGCTATATCCCTTTTATACCCACCCTGATGGCACGGGATTGGCTGCCCCACCGCTACTTGTAGGTTTGCAGGTTCTAACATGTTTAACGTTCGCTGATTGGTCTATTGCAAGTATCAATCCTGCATAGATGCTATTGCCACTAGTTGACATTCGCAGCGGCGGCTCGACTGATGCGCAGAAAGTACTCACTAAGGTTGCGCACTAGTCTTCGATAAGGTATGAGTGGTAGGGTAGCGCGGCGGCTCGATTGGTGCGGTGGATCGAGTAGTGGGGGAAGCGGTATGTAAGAAGCATCATCACTCAAGGAAGTCATTATTCTTCGATATGGAGTACGTAGACGTGAAAGGTTTCAAGACCGCTTCCAACAAGTTCATCTTCAAGGAGGTAGCCATTGTTGCTCTCGACGAAGATTCAGCACCCTCTGTCTTCCTCTTCAAACCCTACTGTGAATGGTCCTCGCTCTCACCCTCGACTCAATCTCAATGTTCCTGGTTGGAGAAAAATGGCCACGGAATACCCTGGACCTCGAGTGAGATTCCATATAACCAGCTCTGAAGCATCATGTTGACTATACTAGTTGATGCAAGCAGAATATACGTTAAGGAATTAGAGAAAAAAAGATGGCTGCAAACAATCGTACCTTATAAACAGTAAGTATGATATAATTAATTAAATGATTAATAATAATATAATCCTTTTTTGTAGCATTCAATGTTGATTATCTAGGATGTCCTCTCCTAGCCATGCTGCAATCGCAAGTATTTACTCTAGGGATGTACCATCCACTGTGTTGGAATCCCCTGTGCGTAGCTCGAAACGTTCAAGGAATGAAGAATATTGGGACAATGATCGCAAACATTGTACATAATAATAATAATAATAATAATAATAATAATAATAATAATAATAAAATAAAAGGATACTATGGAGAGGTAGACATAATGATTGCACCTCACAGGTGAGGGGGTGGATGGGGCCCTGACCCTTCCTTAAAAAAAGAATATTTTAATTACTTTTGCTTTTTTTTTGTTTAAGAAGGATGGAGGCCCCAGCAATGCCTCCATCTGTGTGGTACAACCGACCTGTACTACCCCTCCATGACTTCCTCCCGAGAGATGATCCTAAGGTTGGGTCGGTTTACGCATCCAGGGACCCGTGTCCTCTAGAGGACGACCGATGCTGGTTGCGCGTAGTGCTGTCACGATTTGGTCATTTTTCGGAGAGCACAGCGTGCCGTCGTTATGCATTCTTTGTATCAGTGCAAATGCTTGCACCAATATGCGCCCACTATGCTAGCATTGTGCTGTCTCCAAATGCTAGCGTCTCATTATTATCGCATTTTAACCCTATATTTTTAAAATAATTATTTATAATACTTATAAGTATAAATATTATAAACAATTAATTGCTGTCTCTTATGCAGCCTACAGAGACTGCACTTCTCGAACTTCCGAATATCTCTCTCTCCTCTCTCTTATTCGTGGCGTGGGTTGTCAACAGCATCAAAACAGTGCACCAAGCCTGTCAGGCGTCGCATCATCGCACTCTCTTTCTGCAGAAGTTTTTCAAGTGATTAGAAAACCTTCTGCATATATTTTATTGAATCATTATATTGCATTTGCAATAAAATTATTATTATTATTTAATTATTTATTATTATTTATTATTATTATACCCAAAGAAATCGATATTTTGTGGTAAGTAAAAATATAAAAATGATTAAGCATAGTATAATCATTCTGAATGAGGTTTGTGACGTTGTGGTTTTCGTGCTCTCTCGGGAAGGCCGTCGAGAGCTCCACAACGTGATCGCACCCTATTATCGGGCTGCCTGATGAACCGTATTTGAAATTATAAATTTTTAGTTTATTGTGGACGCCCGGTTCACCAACCGCTTTGCCGGCTGCTCAGCGGTACACGGACTTGTTTCTCGCGGCCGCGGATATTGGGAAGAAGGATAGGCGGGATGACTCGACAAATAAATACACGCTATGTCAGATTTAATGGCCTGGCATTTATTAGAAAAAAATAAATAAGGAAAACGTTGGAGAGCTAGTGTGCAGGAAGCACACTCTGGCGGTATTGTCCGGCCGGCACGGGGGAACGCGTACTTCGAATAAGATAAGCTTCTACCTGGCTGTGAATCCCGCTGACTGCTCGTCCTCTCGTTCGGATGAAGCCTCGTGCCCTGAAAATCGCGCGGCGCAGAACTAATTCGCGATGCGATTCTCGACAGTTTAAATACTGGAGGTTATGTCTTGTAATGCGGAGGGAATTGCTGTCCTGGAGTGCGTCCTGTCGAATCTGCTGCTCACTGGATACTGACTATACTACTACCTGTTGTGCGGCCGTCGCGACCGCGGCGTCTCTCTCTGTCTCTTTCTCACGCATGTATTCCCTGACTGTCTTTTTCGGCTCACGCGATATCACGTGATAGCCTCATATAGCACTTATTTATCCTAGCGCCCTCTTAACTATTACATATCCTTGCGCGCGAAATTCGAATCCCTTAATTCACCTTGTCTGGCTGTAGCCGTATTCGACTGTACATTTTCCGCCTGCCGTTTCTCTTACAATGTTTACGCTACAATATCTTTCGCTCGCGTACCGCTGTGGACCGAGTCGCAGCCCTCCACTCGTCGCCAATAACGTCCGAGGCTCGACGCGTGCCTCCACTCTCTACGCTCGCATTATTCTTTCGCTGTCTCTGTCTATCTCGCTCTCTCTCGCTCTCATTCTCTTTTCAGTGCTCGCCAACATGGCGGCGGTCGCTCGCGCGCGTACGCCTCGTGGCTTCGCTCGCCGTGCTGCGCTCTCCGCTGTCGCCGCTATCTCCTCTCTCGCTCGCTCTCGTGCGGCTTCCCTCTCTCTTCCGCTCTCTCGGTGCCGCGCATGCCTTGCGCTTAGCTTGGCTCTTTCCTAGCTGTGTCATGCGGCGCTCCTTCTGTCTGCTCCGGCCCTATTCTTGCTCTCGCTCTCTCTCTCTCTCGTTCGCTGCCCGGTTCTCCTGTAAACACCACCGGGTCTAAGTACATGCTTTTTTCATTAGCGCGGCCCCGGTGGTGTCCAGGCGAGCTGGGGTTGACGGCTGACCGTCACAGGTTATATTTATAATTTAAATATTAATTGTTCTATAATTAATTTGTAGTACGAGGATGTCTGCAATCTGGTGGAGTGCTCATCCATAAATAATTTATAATCTATGCGCTGCAGAAAAAGGATTTTGCTGATGGATTGGACCGATAAATGTTAATCACGTAAAAAATGTCAACTAAATTTTTTTGTACAATTAAGATATAAATTTTTACTAACATAAAAATAAATATTAATTTCAAAATTATTCTATTTTATTTTCCTTATTATCATTAGTAATAATAATATTATATATATACATATATATATAAAATATTAAGAAAGAAGCTTTTGGGTTGTCAATTTGCTTGCGTGAAAGCAGCAAAATATTGGCATGTTGATAGCACGCCTGCTGTCTAATTTGCACGCATGCGGCAATACTGCAGCAAATTGACGTCCAAACGCCGGGGCACAAAGCGGTTACGCATGCCGCACGAATGGCGGCATATTGCTTGCATATTTTTGGCGCAATGTTATCTGGGAATCGAGCGCGCGGCGTTCAAAATCCTCTATCCGAATATACAAATCACTGTAGACGAACCTTTAATACCAACTAGTGTCCTCTAGTTGGCAGCCGCCATGCCTCTATACCTATAACAAAGAATCCTCTATGTCAGTACTGTACAGTTTGCCTGTACAGTACTCTCCAGTCACTCTCTCTCTCCCTTTCGCACTCACGCGCTCTACCAAGCGCTCGCTCCCTCTCTCTCGCTCTCATACACCCGATGCTCACTCTCTCTCTCTCTCTCTCTCTCTCTCTCTCGCTTACACTCTAATTCTCTCTCTCTCAATCTCTTTCGCACTCATACTATGTCACATGTATGTGACCGCTGCGCTCGCTACTTCCTGCTGCTCTCCCTCTCTCGTACGCCGGTAGGTCGCGCAGGTGTGATTAGCTGCGTCACATCCCACGCTCCGCATGAGGTCGAGCAGAGACATTTTTCGCGAGCTCCGCCGATGCTAGCTCCACTACAGGAGCTGTCAACTCGCCTACGGAGCTCGTCAGCTGTATAACAATTTCAACGACGGAACAATATGTATTGCTACGTCGCAATCTATATACAGTGGGCTCGTGCTACCGGCTTCGCGTATATCTATATATACAGTGGGCTCGTGCCGGCACTGTGTATATATCTAGTGTACAATGGGCTCGTGACTCATGTATAGTGGGCTCGTACCGGCCTAGAGGTGGGGGGGAACGTATACATAGATATGGTGGGCTCGTACCCTCCTAGCCCCACTACTAAAATACCCGCGTCTAAAATAATTTTTTTTTTGTCAATTAACAGAATACATGTCATAATTGTAAAGAATAATATGAATTTACCTTAAACCGCTCTCTTGCAGAATCAAGGATGTTTTGCACGTCCTCTTGCAAGTGTTTTGAAACATGCGTATCTTCCATTCCCGACACGAAGCTAGGCCTATTTATATGGTGCCAGTCTTGCTGATGCACAGATTAAGCATTGCTCAAAAGCTGCTTTCAGCGTTAGTTCGTAAATGTGGTGCCGGCAAGCACTATATAAAAGTTTGCGTCCTAATTTTTGTTCAATTAGAACGCTAGCTCCACCTTTCGTACCAGTATTGGACGCTGTCATGTCAAAAACTAGATCGCATACTTCACTGCGATCTCCCATTCATGCAGAAGATTCACCACAGCTTTAGCCTGCTCTTCGCCAGCTCCTTTGCTGATTTTGGGAACACCGATCATTTGTTTCATTCCCTCTCCTGTGACGAAAACAGGAAGTCACTCTATTTTCCCATACTTGTTATCGGGGTCCTGAAACTCTTTACCGTCCCAGTGAACTGAAAGTTGTAAGGCGTGGTTGGCGATGAAACCATCTTTAATACGCTTAGCGAGTTTTAGACGGTGACGTAGTTGAGTTTGACGTATGGACTCAGGACTCACGTACAGAGCGTCGACTTTCAGCTCCAGACTGTAAGCCACGCCACATAAATGCGAGTACCATCGCGTTTAAATCATTTATAAATACACCAAGTAATATAAATTCAGAACTTTTCATCTCAAAACTAAAAATAAAATTTCAAAACCTCGTGTCCGGAAAAAAAGATTATAAAGCAGTTAATATTCACAATATTTTTCTTTTTCTTTTTTTACTCTTTCTTTTTTTAATTTGAGGTACTGCGAGTAAAAAATAAGGTTAGTCCAATCGGTAACATCCTATCTACTTTAATTTATTTGCAAATCGATAAAATTCGCGAAAACCATTGAATTCATGGTTTTTTTCAATTTGCAAATAAACTAATATAGCTGGAACGATACCAATGGGACTAAAGTTATTTTCTATTCGCTCTACCTCAAATTAAAAAAAGAAAGAGCAAGATGTTGTCAATATTTCCTGATTTATGGCCTTTTCTTTCAGGCGATATGATTTGAAGTATCATTTTCAGTTTCGGACACTTACATTAGATCTAGCATTAGAACTGAAAAAATAGGTTTTTTTGCATGTTTGACCGAGGAGGTAGTGAACACTGCAGTTCAGCAATAAATTGTAAATAGATTAAAGGAAAAATAACGTAAACATGAGCATTTTTAGTATTTAATTGTTAGAAACAAAAAATATATAATAATTCCCTATTTTCCGTGTTTTACTTTTAACTCAAAAAGTAATAGATCCAGCAAAAAAATCCAGAGAAAATTGTAGAGTGTTAAATTATGAACAAAATGAGTTATTGAAAAATGGGTTACTCGAAAAGTAAATCGGATTTTTAGAAAACGAGAAAATTAGGAAAAATGGGAAAATTCAACGTTTTTTGAAAATTTTTAAGTCCGCCATTCTTTTAGTTTTAGAGTCAAAATTTCCGTTAAAGGAAGATTTTCGTATATACTTTAATCACACAAAAGCTCGGTCCCACAAGACAATTCCTTTTTATGTAACTGTTGCGGACAGGGTCCAATTAAAGCGGGAATTACGCATATATAGCAAAATTGTGTATCGACGCATAATTTGCGAAAGTCTATCATTATTAAGAAAAGATGTGAAGACTCGCCTAGAAGTTCGTGAAGAAAAGTTCGTGAAGAAGTTCGCCCAGAAAGTGTTTTCGAGACGAAGGAGCGAACAGAGGCTAGTCAGTCGAGACCCGAACTCTATGGCGAGCCCATCGAAGGAGACGAGCGTCTATAGTGTTAAATAAATATGCAAAATAAGGGAACAAAAAAAATCGACGTGCGCAGAGCATGGCTAGATGCGTCAAGAGAGAGAGCGAGATTATATATGCATAAAAGGATAGTGAACAAAAGCGATCCAAGTTTTCATTATTTATCATAATTTGTGCCGCTATTCACTCCTCACCCTCAACAGTAACAGTAATTTTTCAAGTCAAATTTTAAAAATTCCTGACACCGCAAAAAAGGTAGTACATTAATTTGGAAAATGGTTTTAAAAGTTTCACGTTTCACTCTACAAAATTGTTCTTATACCTTAGTGTGGTAGAATGCTTCTAGATAGGAGAAAAACGCACGCGAATATAGGTAAAAACAAGCCTGCTTTTCCACGCCGCTTGCTCTCCCCCATTATTAGTGTGCTAGACTCATTTCGGCTATTTTTGCTCTTTTGTGTGTGCGTTTTCACCTATTTTGAAGAATCCTACCACACTAAGGTGTATAAACAAATTTTTAGAGTGAAACGTGAAATTTTCAAAACCATTGTCAAAATTAATGTACTACATTTTTATGTAGCGTCAGGAATTTTGAAAATTCGAATTAAAAAAAACAAATTACTATGACGCAAAAAATAATTGTCTTATGGCACCGAGCTTTTGCGTGATTAAAGTATATACGAAAGTCTTCCTTTAACGAAAATTTTGACTCTAAAACTAAAAACATGACGGACTTACAAATTTTCAAAAAAACGATGAATTTTTCCGTCTTTCCTAATTTTCTCGGTTTCTAAAAATCCGATTTATGTTTCCAATAACCCATTTTTCAATAACTCATTTTGTTCATAATTTAACACTTTTCAAATTGTCTGTTGACACTTTTTTGTTGGCTCTATTACTTTTTGAGTTAAAAGCAAAGAATAGGAAAAAGTGAATTTTTTCATGTTATTTGTTTCTTATAATTAAATGATACAAATGCTCAAGTTTATATTATTTTATCGTTGATCTACATACAATTTGCTGCGGAATTGCGGTCTTCGCTACCTTCTGGTAGAAAAACGCCTTAAAAAACTCTTGATCTGAAAATTGAAAATCAAACTTCAAATCGTATCGCCTGGAATAAAGGCCATAAATCAGTCAATATTGACAATATCTTGCTCTTTCTTTTTTAATTCGAGGTAGAGTGAGTAGAAAATAACTTTCGTCCGATTGATATCGTACTATCTACATTATTGATTTGCTAATTCAAAAAAAAACCATGAATTCGATGATATTCACGATTTTTATAAATTGGCAAATAAATTAAAGTAGATAGGACGTTACCAGCCTTAATTTTTACTCTCTCTACCTCAAATTAAAAAAAGAAAGAGCAAGATATTGTTAATACTGGCTGATTTATGACCTTTTATTCCAGGCGCTACGTTTTGAAGTATGATTTTCAGTTTCGGACACTTGTTAGTACAGTCGGCAGAGATCGAAAAGTATCTGTTTATGGAAATTTTCTGGTAACTCGGATCTGGCTACATAGATGTCTTCTAAATGATGTGTACAATGACCAAAAAGTTTACTACCAAGAAATTTTATCAGGAAAAATAGTTATTAACAATTTAAGTGAAAAAATTCGCCGCCGTCGCGGTTTTTTCCTAATAGGATGACTTCGTACGAAAAAATGATTCAGATGAAATTTATTTGTTATTAAAGAAGCTACAAAATGGTGTTGATCAGATTACGAAATTTGCAATAACAAAGCCGTGCAGTTGACGAGAAGTTAGAAAAAGCTAATTTTTTTAAGTTGCTATAAAAATGTTGATTATTAACAAAAAGTGACGAAACTTTAGCAAAATATAATTCACTAAGTATACAATAATCACGCTAATGTCAAAAATCAGAATCGTAAAACTTTTTGTTCCATAACGTTTTATACCCCCGCCGAGTCTAAAAGTTTAAACATTTGCGAAAGTTTAAACATTTGCGAAATTTTTGGGACCATCGCGAGTGACGTGTGTCTGCGCGGCGACGCGCATGTTTAAAACGAGACGCTGAGTATTTTTTATATTTCTCAGCTTCTACTTGACTAAAAAGTTTGTTTAATAGCCTAAATTTACAATATATTATCATTAAATTCATGTATATTATGCATATATAGATACATATATACTTATTACACACATATACATTTCTGCACTGTATTAAATTGACATAAATAGAACTGTTACTGTGTAGATGTAAATAACAGTATTAAAGAGTTCTACTGTCATACAGTTAGATTAATAGCCTACATCTATTATTACACATTTTTGTACAGTATTAAATTGACATAAATTGAACTGTTACTGCGTAAGTATAGACAGCAGTATTGAAGAGTTATAGACAGTCAGATTTCTGCGAAAATAAATTAGAGATAAGTTGAAAACCTTATTACTAAGGGAAAAATCCTAGTTTTATAAATTAAACTTCTCCTCGTAATTGCCTAGGCCTTAATTCTTGTGACGTTACCAGAGAGTCGGGGCAAACCGAACAATCTGCAACTAATTTAGAGCGCAGGTATATTCCTGAAACAGAATTCACCGTAAACTAATTAAGTTTCTGCTTACTTTTCGGTTAATTATTTATTATAACCGAAGTGATGAACCTTCTGTTCAAGCAACAACTTTAGACTTGTTCGATTTGTGCTCGAGAACGATCGTTGAGTCGAATATATCGCTCGCAGCAGGCTTAGTATTTATTTTTTTCTCTAAATATCATTTCGAGAAGAAATCTTTACTAAGTTCAACCAAGAAGTGAGTGTTACTGTGCACAGTGAAAATTTAAATATATACGTTATTGCACTTTATGATATTCGGAAGCAATACACAAACACTGTTTTATGAACTGTTTATGTAAGTATTTATAAATTTAACATTCATTTTCGGTATATATTAGTAATTTCAATAGTTTAAATATAAATAAATTTTTATATTACGCGAATAGTTTTAATTTCTGTGAAGTTAATTAAATATTTTTGTATTAGTTTAGATTAATTACTAGCAGTATGAATCGCATTAAATCACCTTTAATTATAAGATGGAACACCATAGATATATACAAAATCTTGTAAAAGCTAGTCGACAAAGACAAGACTTAAAACATTTAGAATTAATTAAGTATAAAAGTATTAACGTACATGAAAACCATACATTGTAAATTTAGGCTGTTAATCTAACTGTATGACATTAGAACTCTTTAATACTGTTGTTTACATTTACGCAGTATCAGTTCTATTTATGTCAATTTAATATAATACAGAAATGCGTATGTGTGTATAAATATATAAGTAGTAGAGGTACGGTATACCCCGCCGACGTGAGCGTGGCCTAGTGGCGCCAGACATCCGGTGACGTCACGGAGGGTACGTTATAAACGACCACGTGTGCGGAGCCAATCACGTGCGCGAGGGAGCCGCGAGCGGGTGGGGGGAGGGAGCTCGCGAGTGGGTCTGCGCGTCACCCGCTGGAGCTCTCCGAAACGGTGGTGAGCTGGACCCGCGCGCCACCCGGTGGAGCTCTCCGTAGCGGAGGTGAGCTGGACCCGCGCCGCGCCGCCGCCGCCGCCCGGGAGAGAGTGTGCGTGGGAGAGAGAGAGAGAGAGAGAGAGATGAAAATTTTCAAAGTCCCGAAACAGAGAGAGTATATCTATACATAGCTGCAGGTCTGTTATACCCGAGTATATCTATATATATATATATATATATATATATATATACATACAGACATCTACTCTAGTCACGAGCCCCGAAACAGAAAGAGTGGGGGTATCTGAAAAGGAAACAGAGCGGGGGGACGTTATACCCCGAGAGAGCAAAGAGCGCATGCGTCTAGAATTTTCGACAGCAGGTTGAGAGAGAGGGAGAGAGAGTAGAGCGCAACTGAAAATTTTCAAAGTCCCGAAACAGAGAAAGTGGGGGTGTCTGGAGCCGAATCTCAGCCGGGGGGACGTTATAAACGACGCATGCGTTCTGCGTCTTCTGCCACGCGAGATGTGAGAGGGAGAGAGGGAGAGCAGTCGAAAATTTTCAAAAGTCCGGAAAAGCATTGGACTATATCTATACAGGGGAGGGCGTTATACCCGAGTATATCTATGTATATATGAGTCCCGAAACTAGGCGAGCGGAGCTTGCCGAGGGGAGCTCGTAACCCGACCCCGCGTACAAAACTCTCGGATGCGAATATCTGGTATACTTTAAGTGGCTGGAAAATGTATTTCAAATTAGAAACGAGAGCATTTGTCTAATATGTACGAGAGGAAATTCTTGGGTGTTGTGAATATTGAAATAGAATGAATATTTTTTTTTAGAAAATTTCGTTTATTCAAGAAAAAAAGTATTGTTTAGTTTACAACAGTTTACAAATTTTTTTCAGATAATTTTGATATACATTTTTGTAAAATTTTTATGTACACAGTTGTCAATTCTTTATAAAAAATATCGAAATAATAATTTTTAAAATAGATATCTATTGGTTTTGCAAATCGCTGTGAAACTTTTTCTCGAATATTGTCTGTATTTTCTTCGATGCACGCTGTTAATAACCTGCCGTTGGAATATTCCTCGGGTGTAGCAATGTTAGAAACTTCTAGTGCGGTGTACTCCTTGCACTTGTTCGCTGCATCGCTGATACGTTCTAAACGATGAAAACACTCCTCGACACAAACAGCAGCTCGCTTGATACCTTCAAAACTCGTCATCTGCAGAACAACGCCAGGCGAATAAAAATCTTTCTTCTTATTTTCCGATTCATTGATCGTTTTCGCAAAAAGAATTGATTTCATGCCGTAAGAAGTTGTGAAGCGCAACTCGGTCTCGATGTCCAAAGCGATGCTTGGTAAATCATCGTAAACGCAATCAAAATATTTGGTAATTTTTTTAAGATTGTCTACGAGAGTCATCCATGCTCCGGAACTTAATGGGAAACCATGAGAAAATTGGTTGTTTATGAGCTGAATCGATGGTTTGAAAATATCAACTTCTTCATCATACACTAAACTCACACTAATTCTTTTTGAACCAGACTTGTTTAAAGAATATACTGTTGTTAACAATCTGACTATCGGTGATTTTATTTCTCTATTCGTGTTATGGTTATTTTCTGATTTCCATCTTCGTTTTCAAAATCTTCGTTCTTTCTTTTCAGCATTTCCTGCGCCATGACCAATTTACTCCAGAAGCGTTGTATACTTTTTAGTGAGATCGCTGCGATGGCCAGTTATAAACTGACACTTTTCCCAAGGAAAACGAGTATGCATCGGAAAAATTCGTGCACGTGCCTCTGTTTTAAATCACGACATCTGGCCCCACCCCTCTCCTCCAACCGTTGCACCCTCATATACACACTCATATAACTCGCCCGATTTATTCTCACACGTGTATGGGCAACCCTCACGTATGTTTTTAAGCAGTGACTTTTAGGAGATACACAGCTGTCTATATTTAGATGTATGTTCGTTTTCCGAGCTAGATTTTTTCGGTGAATTACAGCCGTCGAGACACGATTTTTCTCAAAGTTTTTAGGTTGGCGTAAAGAACACTAAACCAAGCCCGAGACAAGTGTTTCAGATCCTTTTCTCTAAGACAGATTTTTAACATGGATGTTTTACAGCGATTCTCACGAGATAAAGTGGCGACGATGCGCAAGTTTTCTGCGGGGGTGTGAATGCAGATGTAGATCGAAAAACTGTAGCAAGCTAGTATGGTGGCTATTATAAAAAGCCGAGGTGCCCACACGACGAGGTTTAGTCTTTTCCTCAAACGCCGAGCGCCCACTTCGTTGGCAGTAAAATTTCTTGTGTCTAGTGATTGTGTGTAATTGTGTATCTTATACAAAAATGCCGACTTCCGAGGCAAAAAAGATAGTGGCTGATTTTCAACACGTGGTAGTGACGTGCGCCGCGCTAGCGTGCGTACGGTACGATCGTTTGCGGCATCGCTGTAACCCCGTGTGGTGGTCGAGATTTTTTGACCTGCCAATATCGTCGCTCGTGTTTGAGTATTTTTACATACTTGCGTTCAGTGATTTGAAGGATGTGTTTACTATGTTCGACGTGTGCATCAACCAGTGCGACCTAGCGATTTATCTCGCGGGTCGATGTCTCACTGCTGACGACAGGATCGACATAGGAAATTATTCACAGCTGCTTATGCAACGGTTTTACGAATTGCGTAAGTTTCAAATTTTTATAGTACTTTTTAAACATTTATAATATAGATTTAAAAAAATAATTCATGTTTTTTATAGGACGTCTCCACGCCCTGGACGTAGTTCGCGAAGAGACACGCGAATTTGTGCTCAGCATTATGAGCGAAGCCAGGACCCTAATCGTTGAGATCATGTCAATGATCCAAAACGTTACGAGCCCTGGTGATGAAATTAGTGCTGACAACACGCGGAGAATGGACCGACGACGGGCGCAGCTAGCTGTGAATTTGGGGACACAACAGAATGCCGCACCCTCGGACCATATGGAAAAATGTCGAGGAGCGGCTCTCGCTACCTATCAAGGTAACTATCAAGGTAATCAAGTTTATCTTTTTTTCCTACATAATTTTCTTATATCTACGTCCTTAAATCGAAGCATGTGAGGATATGATTATTGCATCTTGGCTACCGGCTCCTCGGACGACAGCAACACGTGTATTTGAATGGATCATTACAGAATTTTACAACGATCCAAAGTCATTCCCACCACCGGGGGATGATGTGTACAGAGCGTTTGAAGCGTTTCGGGGGCCGGCCGAGGTTTAATTGTCAGTAATTTTAATTTAAAAATATTTCATCGTAATTCTTAAACTAATTTTGTTTTTTATTGATTTCAGATACTGCATCGCAAGCACAGAGCAAGGATGACGCTGTTGGAAATCCTAAAAAAAAAACAAAAAAATAACAGTGAAAAAAACAATAGTGCATGCGGTGCAAAAGTGTTGGTAGAGGTCGAAGCCGCAGCAGGTCAACAGCCTCCCGCAAGCAGTCCTCGTAACGAACTTCGGACCAGCTGTCATCTCAGAATGTTAGGGTTTCCGAAAATAATTCTAAAGAATATGCGCGCATGTATAGTCAGAATTCGGGCGTGATTTCAAGTGGGTGGGTCGATGATTTCGATACTCAATGGTTCGACGATTTTAAGGGACAAGGTAGTAGAACAGATGTGGAAAATATTTTAGACAAACGTAGTATTTTGTCCATAAAAAACGACGACAACTTGTGTCTACCGCGAGCGTTGGTTTGCGGCGAAGTGTTTATTCGAAAAGACGCGACACCGGAATGGGCGAAGGAATGGCGCGATATAAAAGAAAAACTGACGCATCAAAAATATTGCGCGTCGCGAATAATGATAAAATCGGGTGTTGAACTTGCACAAGATCAAGGATGTGGACACCGCAAGCTCGAAAAATTTCAGAAATTTTTTCAAAAGAAAAAAATAGCTATCCGTGTTTATACGAAACATACGTTTTACGAAACATTCGGAAAAAAGATGCCCCATTATTTTTTGACGGCACGCAAAAAGGTCCATTTGAAAAAGTTATTAACATTATGGCATTTCGCGAGCGGGAGCATTTCGACCTAATATTGAATTTATTAGGTGTTAGCAGTAGATTATTTTTTTGTGAACCCTGTAATTTTTCATACAAAAGCATTAACCAACACGCATGCGACGCCATATGCGATGTGTGTTTTGCCTCGCCGAGATGCAGGGTGGATGGCGTTAAAAATATTGAATGCAATGATTGCGGTCGTAGTTTTTACAACGATACATGTTTCAGAAATCATCGTAAAATAGGTTCGATGTCTGGAAGTAAAAAAGAAAATGCGTCAAAGAAAAATAAATCTACATCCTTGTGCTTAAATTATGGCATATGTAAAACCTGCTCACGACTCGTTAACAATTTAAAAAAAAAATACGAATGCGGTAAAGCTTACTGCAAAACGTGTCGTGGCATTCACTCGTCGAATGATTTGTGTATGATGCACACCGTGACGTTAAAACAAAAAACAAAAACGCACCCCGAAAACTGTTTTATTTTTTATGATTTCGAAACTCGCGAAGAAAGTCTGAACGAAAGCAGCAGCGTAAAAATTTTAAAACCTATACTGTGTGTCGCACAGGTCTGTTGCGATGCGTACTTCGCAGATGAGTCTTTGAATCTATGCGCCTTTTGCGGGGTGCGTGAGCATGTGTTTTCAGGCCAAGAAAGTCTTGGGCATTTTGTCGATTTTGCTGTTCGTGCAAAGAAGAAGAAGAACGGTTTCTCCTCGTTTATCTACATCGCCCATAACGCGAAAGCCTTCGATGGGCAATTCATTTTAAAATATTTAGTTGACAATGGAAAAATCCCGGATGTTATTTTAAACGGTCGAAACATAATAAAAATGCAGATAGGAATCACGTATTTCATAGACTCGTTCAACTATATTCCATCAAAACTCTCGGCGTTCCCGAAAACTTTTGCTCTCGCAGAGGGCTGTAACGGTCCTGTCCCTCCCCGTGTAAATAGAAAGCGTTCCTTCATGTAAATAGTGCGCGTTGTCTAATGTATAGCGTTTGGCAAATTCGCGCCTTTTCTCGCGTTATATGTATATTAAATGTATACGCGTCATCTACTGTATGTGTGCGTCGGATGATTAGAGAGAGAGTGGGAGAGTGCGTGAGCGCAGATCAAGGTGTGATTGATTTGTTTCACGGTGTATTGTACGTGTTTTCAAATAAAAGCGGCGGTAAGACTCGTTCGGGGATTATTCGCTCGCTGACTTATTATTTAGCGAGTTGAAATAAATAAAGCCTAGGTACGTGATAGCATAAACGAACCTGTGTATTTATTTTCTCTCTCCTTATTCCTCTCTATCCTGATCTAAGAAAAACGAACCCTTACATTGGCGATCCTGCCAGGATAGAGGGAAAGAGAGTTACAAGTTTGTACACAGATTTGATTAAATGGTGCCTGTATTTTTTCCGGTGAGTTTTCCGTGGCCCGGAGAAGAGCTCGTAAATCATCCGGAAAATCCGGTTTATGATTTCGGAGAGAGAGTACAGGAACTGGCCTCCGAAAACTATCAGCTGGGAGAGTTGATTTGTTTATTAGAGGAAAGAGTGTATCATCTTGAAGAATTGAATTTAAAGTTGGCTCTAGAACGTTTAGACGTGTTAGAGAAAACCGTTGAGCAGAGAAACGTTCAAGTCGACGCTCGTCTGCAGAAGGTCGAAGAAGAAATCGACGTTTTGACATTAAAAATGTCAAACCTTTCTATTTAAAAGTGTTTTTTTATTCCAAAATTGTCAGTGTAGCATTAGTGTATTTTATTTCCGTGAAAAAAATTTATCATAAAAGTAATAGTTATTTATATATCAGCAGTAGAATCTCGGTTTTTTTTTATTATTATATATTTCAATAATAGTTCAAAATATTCATGGTTAAATTTGTTTAATACACAATATTGTCAATGACTTATAAATATTGCAATATGGTGTGGGAGACAAAAAGCCGATAGAATATGAACTAATGAAATATACGAATTTCGAAAAATAATATCCGAAAGGAGTTATAATAAAATTCGCTGAAAATTTGCAAAGGAGAATTTTATTAATGAGAAAACAATAATTTCGGAAGAAAAAAATTTTTTTCGACTTAAGCGAGATTCGAACTCTGATCGGAGAGTTTGAGGGCGGGAGCTTTACCTCTGAGCCATCTAACTCTTAGTAGACCAGCGGTGTTATATACTATCTGTGCCGAGTACACTACAGTATGATGGTGAAAACACGCAGTTCTAAGCTCCTTGAGAAGAATCAAGGTAGTTTGCAGGGAAAAAGAGATGCTTTGAATGAATCTCTTGCTAAATTAAAAGACGATACACACATTGACAATGCTCTTGAAGATGAAGTAATGGCTTTCAATGAGCAAGTTAATGAGAATATGCAAAATATACTTTTGTATATAGAAGAAAATGAAGTTGCTTTGCAAGATTTGACAAACAATGTTCAAACTTCCGAAGAAAATTATCAAGAAGCTCTTAGACAAATAAAAGAACTTGAATTGAAATTAAATACAAGTGAAAAGGAGCTTGAAAAACGATGCCAAAAACGAGATTTTGAGCGTCGTGATAATTGTAATGAGGCATCTAGGGGTGTTGAATTGATTAATACAAAAATTCAACAACTCACCACAGATGTGAATGACATAAAAACATATGCTGAGAATATAAGTGAAGATGCGGATAAATTACGCATTTATATGTCTCAAGATATGTGGAGCATATAATTCAAAAGTATTTCGAACAATAAGAGAGACAGAGAAACTTGAGGGATAATTCTCAAGTAAAATCTCTAGAGGAGCGCATTGTTTTTTTGGAAAATGCCAATAAACATTTTCTATCCAGATTGACAAAAGCTGAAAATTCGAATAAAAATTATAGCGCTCTAATAACAGAGATGCAGGACGTAATAATCGATCAAGATCAGCAATTCAGCGATTTAAGAACATTTAAGTTAAACGCTGAGAATGAAATAGACATTCTGCAAAGCAGATTAAGCACTCATGAGCTTAGCGTTGATAAGCATAGTGAGCAGCTCTACGATCTCATGAGAATGACGAAAAATGTCAAAGATCATGAGATTGAAAATGAACTGAAAATTGATCTATTCAAAAGTCGGATCAATAAAGATAATGAAAAATCTAGAGTTACTAGAAATAACACAATAAAATGGTCAGATGATGAAATAAGAAATAGGAGAGCTTCGACTAGACGATTATCCAATTGTAGTCGATCTCCTTCGCCCATGAGACCAATAAAAGACAGGCTAAGAGAAAATATAACTAAGCCTAGTTTAACTTTGTCTTCGGACAGGAGTACAAGAGTAAATCAGAGTTTCTTAAATACGAGTCGCTCTGCTTTTCGGAGAGAAAAAATGTCTGCTCCTATTTTCAAGGCTGATTTATCTGATAAGCCTATGAAATTTTTAAGGGAGATTAAAAGATATATGGGATCGGAGGACTTGCCTCTAGACGATGTCAAGTATATTTTGGCACGTTCTTTGAGAGGTACAGCAGGTAGTTGGTGGGATATGATAGAAAATTCTATCTCATCATTCGATCAATTCGAAAAAGAATTCAAACAGAGATTTTGGAATTCTGATATCACTGACCAAATCAAAAGGAAAATTGAATATGGTACATACAGTGATATCGAGAAAAAGACTCGAGTAGAATATACTACTGAATTAATGAGTCAAGCTGTAGACATAGGAGAAATGTCTGAAAAAGAGCTTGTAAGAAAACTTGCGAATCATCATGGATTCGAAGTAAGATTTGCAGTTTCTACACAGAAAATAGAAACTAAATCAGGTTTGCTTGATTTATTATCTTGCAAAGATATTGGAATGCAGAGGGAAAAAGAGAGTAAATCTGTATTATCCAATAAATCTACGGATTCTGGTGCTAGTTCTAATTCGACAGTACAGAATTCTCAGAAAAATTTTAAACCTTGGAACAATCAAAGGTTTAATAATAACAACAGTAACAATCTGAATAGTCAAAGTAAATCCGAGGAGAGCTCTGAGACTAATAAAATTCATGCTAAATCCGGAGAAGCTGCGACTAGTCAGAAAACTTCGGGTGGACAGAGTATATTTAAGAAAATGCCACAGAAGAGTACTGGTACTAAATCGAAAAATGGACATGACATTTACTCTTTAGATAGAGAAATTTTAAAAAAATCCGTTAGAGGCATGCGGAATGTCGGGAAACTAACGACAGTCGCAGCATGTGCCCCGGATTTTATCTCAAATAGAGAGAGTAATGAGGCGACTGATTCTAGAAAAGGATATATTCAAACGATTTTTGAAGATCCTAGAGGAGCCTTGTTAGATGGTCCGGAGGAGAGAATTCAAAAATGCCAAAACACAGAGTGTCCTGTGATTAAAATAAATTTGCAAGATGTCGAGGTAGAAGCTCTCATCGATACAGGCAGCCCTATCACGTGCATTTCTGATGAATTTTACAGATTGCATGTTGATAAATTTAATAAATGTCCAACGTTACCTATTATAGGACAAGTTATTAAAGGGGCTATTGGAGCTCAATCTGTCCGTCTAAAGATTCAATTTTTTGCGGAAGTTACTATTGGAAAAACAAGCAAAAATCTTAATATCATTGTAATTCCGAGATTATCTAGGGATTGCATAATTGGAGTTGATGCTATGGGAAGTTTTGATATGTCTATCAAATTTCGTATGAGCACAGTGGAGTTAAGAGAATCAAAAGATAATATGGAATGGTTAATTTATAAAACCTCTCCATTGAGTATAGAAGAGATAAATCATCGTTGCATTGAGGCAATCGAAGATTTTGGAGAAGTTGAGGATTATTGGAGTCAGGAGGAACAAGCCGAATTAAATGCAGGTCGGACTTTTCTCTCTGAACTCAATAAAAATTACTCAGAGTTGCATGGAAATCAATGCGAGGCGTCTCTGGTAATTAATAATTTGTCATCAGATGACACAGATCTGTATGACGTTACAGTGCAAGAAGTAGAAGAGAAACTTCAGAATTGCCTCTGTAAAAATCCGAAAACTATCGACAGTTTCAGAAATCTCATCTGGAGCTATAAAAAGGTTTTTGTAAAAAACCAGATATTAAAGAATTTTGAATATAAAATCAAGATTAAAGATCATTCTACATTTATGTTGCTCCATATCCTATTGCTATTAACAATAGAGAAATTGTTAGAGCAATGATAAAAAAGATGTTAGACTGGAAAGTGATTAGAAGGTCGAACAGTCAATACATTAGTCCATTGGTGACTCCAGTAAAAGAAGACGGAACGGTGAGGCCGTGTCTGGATACTAGAGAGGCAAATAAGCGCTTTGTAAAAGATTATGAGTCTCCTAGAAATGTAGAGGAATTATTGCAAATTTGTGATGAAATTGCAGTGATGACAAGTCTTGATTTAACGAGTAGTTTTTGGCAGATACCGTTATCCGAAGAAAGCAAAAAATATACTGGTTTTATGCACGAAGGCAAAGTATATGAATTTAACGTTTGTCCTTTTGGCACCAGTGTAAGTACCTCAGCATTAGTGAGAGGCTTAGATTTTGCTATCAGAGGGCTCGGTAAAAACATAATAAATTTTGTAGATGATTTATTATGTATCTCCGGATCAGAAGAAGCTCATTTAGTGCATATTGAAAAATTGTTTAAAAGACTAGAAGAGTATAATTTCACTCTTAGTCTTAAAAAGACACATTTCTTTAGACAAGAAATTGATTTTCTTGGCTTTACGCTTACTCCTGAAGGAATAAAAGCTCAGGAAGGAAAGCTTGAATTAATAAGAGAATTTCCAATACCTAGAAACCATAGACAATTAAAAGGTTTCTTGGTTTGGTAAATTTTTATGGTAGAATGGTTGATAAGTTTGCATATGCAATGGAACCATTATTTAGATTACTAAGAGTAAAAAAGTGGGGTGGGGGGACAAAGAGAATGAAGCATTTCAAAATGTGTTTAAATGTGAATCTATCGCTCGATGTTGGAATATTGTAAATAATTTACTATGCGTCTCTTCGAGCCAAATCGTTTTATTTATACAAATTCGCCAAACGTTTCAGGATATATGTATCCCCTCTTCAGTGGCTAATATGTAAAAAACCTCCATCTTTCACATAGTAAAAAGACAAGGAATATCGCATATGGCGAGGATTTGACTCGAGAATTATAAAACAGTACGGTTTTTTACCGGTGCCATTAGATGGCAATATGGCACCGGCCGAGGCTGGACACAACTGCTAATCTAATGGCACCGGTAAAAACCGTACTGTTTTATAATTCTCGAGTCAAAATCCTCGCCATATGCGATATTCCTTGTCTTTTTACTATGTGAAAGATGGAGGTTTTTTACATATTAGCCACTGAAGAGGGGATACATATATCCTGAAACGTTTGGCGAATTTTGTATAAATAAAACGATTGGCTCGAAGAGATGCATAGTAAATTATTTACAACATTTCAAAATGTTAAACAGTTATTTTGGCACAAATGCTACTGTCTCACCTGATCTAACGAAACCTTATATATGGAGAAACAGATAGAGTGATTTGCGATATCAGGTGCCCTCTGTCTCATTAGATGAAAATGGAGTGGAAAAAAAGTCATAAAGTTCGTTAGTCATACTTAAAAGGCAGCGAATTGGCTTATTTCACTACTGAAAAGAACTTCTTGCAATTGTTTTTTGTATAATGAAGTTAGACGATTATTTAAGAATGGCGAAGTGCAGGTGAAAACTGATCACCAAGTACTGATTTATATGTTAATTGCCGATTTACCAGTGCGAGAATACTCAGATGGGTAATGGCAATACAAGACTACGATCTTCATTTTGAACATATAAAAGGGAAAGACAATGTCGTGCCTGATTTATTATCAAGGCATCCCGATTACATGAGCACGGTAAGAAACAAGCCTGGAGAGATTGTAATCTCGGCTGTTAATAGAAGAAGAAAACTGAGTAAAGAAATGATTTCAGTTTTTAAGAATTTTAAAAGCTCATCAAGAAGAGGATGAGAAAATTCAGCAAATGAAAGCTAAAGCTGTACCAGTTTTAGACAAAATTCCAAATAAAATCTGAAAATGCCGACTTATATTGTGAAAGATGATTTGACTTATGAAAAAAAAGTCGTTTTGAGCAGTATTTGTTGGTGATGCCAGAAAAGTTCGTAAGTAAATTCATTATAGAATTACATGAATTTTATGGTCATATTGGAACTAGAAAATTACAAAAAATGATACAAGAAGATTTTTATGTGAATAATTTAAAACATAAAATTTCTTACTTGTTATCTACCTGTGACTCGTGTCAAAGAAACAAAATTTCGACAAGGCCGAGCACTGCTAAAAGACAAACAATCATTCCAGAGAAGCCTGGTGATTTATTATCTGTGGATTTTTATGGTCCATTACCGACTTCTACTGCAGGGATGAAGTATATCTTTGCAACAATTGATGTTTTTAGCAAACTGGTAGTTTTATACCCGATAAAAAAAGCCAATACGTCTACTGTATTGAGAAAAATTTTTGATCATTATATCAAAAATTTTGGAAAGCCAAAGAGAATCATGTGTGATCATGGTACTCAATTTACTTCTAAAAAATGGGAGCAAAAATTAGAAGAAGAAAATATACAATTAGTATACTCTTCTGTGCGCCATCCACAAGGAAATGTGGTAGAAAGAGTAAATCGAGAGCTTGGTCGATTTTTCAGAACGTTCGTTAGTGATAAACATACAGGATGGGCTCCGTATGTTAATATTATTCAATCAATAATTAACGAAACGTATCACGAAACGACTGAGTACACGCCTCTGGAGTTACATTTAAATATAAAACCTAGTAGGGTGTGGAAAGTATGGATAAAAACTAATATCCATGTGGATGATTTAATACATGAAGAAAAAATATTCTTGGCAAGAGAAAGAATTAGAAAAAAGGGTGAAAAACGTAATGAAAAATTCAATAAGGAAATAAAACGTTTTTTCACGAAATATGAAATTGGAGATGAAGTACTTGTACGTGCAAATAACGTCTCAGATGCAGAGAATAGACAAATATCTAAATTTTTCTCTGTATATGAGGGGCCGTACGAAGTACAAAGGAAAATAGGTGAGGATACCTATTTTTTAATCGATAGGGAGACACAAAATGAGAGAGGAAGATTTCACGCGGACGACTTGAAAAAGTACAAGCGTCGCGTAGAAATTTAAATGGCAAGAGTCGAGTTATGCTCGCGCCGAAACTCTTCTATGAGTTGCATAGTTGAAGAGAGAGAGAAAAATAACAGACTGGTGTTCTCACTCGCTCGCATTATAAAGCTGTCACCTGTTTGTATACACACAATCAGGTGATCAGTTTGGTTTTTTTTTATTCCTCTATTCGTGGTGATTTGCACGAGAGAGGAGAGATTCATGGATTTAAATATTAGATGTTTAAAATTTAGATAATTTATTTAAACCAGGTCCTGATTTATTTATGGGATGGTTTAAATCATTGAACGTTAAAAATTAGAGAGTGGTTTAAATCTTTAAATGTTAGATGTAAAATTTTGAGTTTTAACAACTATTTAGATGTATTTAATGAAATAAACACCCTAGTCTTGATTTATACATAAGGCTAGAGTGTATTCTAGATAAATGAGATGTTTAATTTTAATTAGAATTATTTATTTAGATGAAACAGAGTAACTTCGTTAAAAGTGCTCTGATTTTGATTTTAAAAAATGATAAGAAATCGGATAAATTTTGCTTGAAATTGCAAAATTTTAATTTATTTCGATTTATTATAATTACTAATTGTTAGAAAATAGCAACAATTAGTAATTTTAGATGAAAAAATTTTTTTCCCTAAGATGGGATCGAACCGACGATCTTCGAGTTCAAAGGCATGCACGCTGGCGCGATGCCACCATGCCATATACTTGCACTCAGAAAAATTAGAGTCAAGTATTATATGGCTATGAAGATTTTTTTTTTCTTCTGTGAAAACTCCTGAAAGCGTTAAAGGAGTAATTTTTTTATACACATACGGCACAAATATGCCTATGTTGTATATTTATTTCCCAAAAGCGTTGCGGGAAAAATCACGCAGCATGTGTGGTTTTCCTGTTGTGAGTTAAGGTATCTTAAGAAGCAGTTGGAGGAATTTGCGATCGAATGGGAGCCAGAAACGGCCAGGGTGTTCTATCCAGCGAATCCACCAATACGACTGCTGTACGACACGGAAGGAAGCAGTAGAATAAAAAAATATTAAGTGCATTTATTTATGTGTGTGACAAAGTGGGGATTTCTGTGAATTTATTATAATTATAATAGTAATAAATTAACAGACGGGGACTATGTAACGGTCCTGTCCCTTCCCGTGTAAATAGAAAGCGTTCCTTCATGTAAATAGTGCGCGTTGTCTAATGTATAGCGTTGGGCAAATTCGCGCCTTTTCTCGCGTTATATGTATGCGCGTCGTCTACTGTATGTGTGCGTTGGATGATTAGAGAGAGAGTGGGAGAGTGCGTGAGCGCAGATCAAGGTGTGATTGATTTGTTTCACGGTGTATTGTACGTGTTTTCAAATAAAAGCGGCGGTAAGACTCGTTCGGGGATTATTCGACCGCTGACTTATTATTTAGCGAGTTGAAATAAATAAAGCCTAGGTACGTGATAGCATAAACGAACCTGTGTATTTATTTTATCTCTCGTTATTTCTCTCTATTCTGATCTAAGAAAAACGAACCATTACAAACCGTACAAAAGGTCTTGAGCACACCTTCTGAATGTCCGAGAGATGGATTGGCTACGAGCAAGCTGCTTCGAGTAAAGTGCATCCAAAGCTGAGCTGAAAATTTTCGGACAATATCGCGAAATTTTCCTTTTTTCACCAGCGCAAGTTTGAGAAGCTGTATCTCGAAATTTGCTGATCCAAATATAATAAAATACCAACCGTTCAAAAGGTCTTGTGCACACCTTTTGAATGTCTGAGATTTGGATTGGCTAAGAGCAAGCTGCTTCGAGTAAAGTGCATCCAAAGTTGTGATGAAAGTATTCGGACAATTTCGCGAAATTTTCCTATTTGCACCAGCGCGAGTTTGAGAAGCTGTATCTCGAAATTTGCTAATCCGAATATAATAAAATACCAACCGATCGTAAGGTCTTGAGCATACCTTTTGAATGTCCAAGAGCTGGATTGGCTACGTGCAAGCTGCTTCGAGTAAAGTGCATCCAAAGTTGAGCTGAAAATTTTCGGACAATTTCGCGAAATTTTCCTTTTTGCACCAGCGCAAGTTTGAGAAGCTGTATCTCGAGATTCGCTCATCCGAATATAATAAAATACCAACCGTTCAAAAGGTCTTCAGAACACCTTTTGAATGTCCGAGAGCTGCATTGGCTAAGGTCAAGCTGTTTCGAGAAAAGTGCATCCAAAATTGAGCTGAAATATTTCGGACAATTTCGCGATATTTTTCTATTTGCAACAGCGCGAGTTTGAGAAGCTGTATCTCGAAATTTGCTGATCCGAATATAATAAAATACCAACCGCTCAAAAGGTCTTGACCACACCTTTTGAATGTCTGAGAGCTGCATTGGCTAAGGTCAAGCTGCTTCGAGAAAAGTGCATCCAAAATTGAGCTGAAAATTTTCGGACAATTTCGCGAAATTTTCCTTTTTGCACCAGCGCAAGTTTGAGAAGCTGTATCTCGAAATTTGCTGATCCGAATATAATAAAATACCAACCGTTCAAAAGGTTTTGAGCACGCCTTTTGAATGTCCGGGAGCTGGAATGGCTACGAGCAAGCTGCTTCGAGTAAAGTGCATCCAAAGTTGAGCTGAAAATTTTCGGACAATTTCGCGAAATTTTCCGTTTTGCAGAAGCGCAAGTTTGAGAAGCTGTATCTCGAAATTTGCTGATCCGAATATAATAAAATACCTACCGTTCAAAAGGTCTTTAGCGCACCTTTTGAATGTCTGAGAGTTGGATTGGCAACGAGCAAGCTGCTTCGAGAAAAATGCATCCAATATTGAGCTCAAAATTTTCGGACAATTTCGCGAAATTTTCCTATTTGCACCAGCACAAGTTTGAGAAGCTGTATCTCGAAATTTGCTAATCCGAATATATTAAAATACCAACCGTTCAAAAGGTGTTGAGCACACCTTTTGAATGTCCGAGAGCTGGATTGGCTAAGGGCAAGCTTCTTCGAGAAAAGTGCAACCAAAATTGAGCTGAAAATTTTCGGACAACTTCGCGAAATTTTCCTATTTGCACCATCGCGAGTTTGAGAAGCTGTATCTCGAAATTTGCTGATCCAAATATAATAAAATACCAACCGTTCAATAGGTCTTGAGCACACCTTTTGAATGTCCGACAGTTGGATTAGCTAAGGTCAAGCTGCTTCGAGAAAAGTGCTACAAAGTTGAGCTGAAAATTTTCGGACAATTTCGCGAAATTTTCCTTTTTGCACCAGCGCAAATTTTCAGAAGCTGTATCTCGAAATTTGCTGATCCGAATATAATAAAATACCAGCCGTTCAAAAGGTGTTGAGCACACCTTTTGAATGTCCGAGAGCTGCATTGGTTACGGGCAAGCTGCTTCGAGAAAAGTGCATCCAAAGTTGAGCTCAAAATTTTCGGACAATTTCGCGAAATTTTCCTATTTGCACCAGCGCAAGTTTGAGAAGCTGTATCTAGATATTTGCTGATCTGAATATAATAAAATACCAACCGTTCAAAAGGTCTTGAGCACACCTTTCAAATGTCCGAGAGATGGATCGGCTGCGAGCAAGCTGCTTCGAGTAAAGTGCATCCAAATTTGAGCTGAAAATTTTCGGACAATTTCGCGAAATTTTCCTTTTTGCACCAGCGCAAGTTTGAGAAGCTGTATCTCGAAATTTGCTAATCCGAATATATTAAAATACCAACCGTTCAAAAGGTCTTGAGCACACCTTTTGAATGTCTGAGAGTTGGATTGGCTACGAGCAAGCTGCTTCGAGTAAAGTGCATCCAAAGTTGAGATGAAAATTTTCGGACATTTTGCAAAATTTTCCTTTTTGCACCAGCGCAAGTTTGAGAAGCTGTATCTCGAAACTTGCTAATCCGAATATAATAAAATACCAACTGTTCAAAAGGTGTTGAGCATACCTTTTGAATGTCCGAGAGCTGGATTGGCTAAGTGCAAGCTTCTTCGAGAAAAGTGCAACCAAAATTGAGCTGAAAATTTTCGGACAATTTCGCGAAATTTTCCTATTTGCACCATCGCTAGTTTGAGAAGCTGTATCTCGAAATTAGCTGATCCGAATATAATAAATTAAAAACCATTGAAATGGACTTGAGCACACCTTTTGAATGTCCGAGAGTTGGATTGGTTACGGGCAAGCTACATCGAGAAAAGTGCATATAATTGTTGAGCTGAAATTTTCGGACAATTTCGAGAAATTTTCCTTTTTGCACCAGCGCAAGATTTGCAGAAGCTGTATCTCGAAATTTGCTGATCCGAATATAATAAAATACCAACCGTTCAAAAGGTCTTGAGCACACCTTTTGAATAGTCCGAGAGATGGATTGGCTACGAGCAAGCTGCTTCGAGTAAAGTGCATCCAAAGTTGAGCTGAAAATTTTCGGACAATTTCGCGAAATTTTCCTTTTTGCACCAGCGCAAGTTTGAGAAGCTGTTATCTCGAAATTTGCTGATCCGAATATAATAAAATACCAACCGTTCAAAAGGTGTTGAGCACACCTTTTGAATGTCCGAGAGCTGAATTGGCTAAGGGCAAGCTGCTTCGAGAAAAGTGCATCCAAAATTGAGCTGAAAATTTTCGGACAATTTCGCGAAATTTTCCTTTTGCAGCAGCGCAAGTTTGAGAAGCTGTATCTCGAAATTTGCTGATCCGAATATAATAAAATACTAACCGTTCAAAAGGTCTTTAGCACACCTTTTGAATGTCCGAGAGTTGGATTGGCTACGAGCAAGCTGCTTCGAGAAAAGTGCATCCAAGTAGAGCTCAAAATTTTCGGCTCAATTTCGCGAATTTTCCTATTTGCACCAGCACAAGTTTGAGAAGCTGTATCTCGAAATTTGCTAATCCGAATATATAAAATACCAACCGTTCAAAAGGTGTTGAGCACACCTTTGCATGTCCGAGAGCTGGATTGGCTAAGGCAAGCTTCTTCGAGAAAAGTGCAACCAAATTGATGCTGAAAATTTTCGGACAACTTCGCGAAATTTTCCTATTTGCACCATCGCGAGTTTGAGAAGCTGTATCTCGAAATTTGCTGATCCAAATATAATAAAATACCAACCGTTCAATAGGTCTTGAGCACACCCTTTTGAATGTCCGACAGTTGGATTAGCTAAGGTCAAGCTGCTTCGAGAAAAGTGCTACAAAGTTGAGCTGAAAATTTTCGGACAATTTCGCGAAATTTTCCTTTTTGCACCAGCGCAAATTTTCAGAAGCTGTATCTCGAAATTTGCTGATCCGAATATAATAAAATACCAGCCGTTCAAAAGGTGTTGAGCACACCTTTTGAATGTCCGAGAGCTGCATTGGTTACGGGCAAGCTGCTTCGAGAAAAGTGCATCCAAAGTTGAGCTCAAAATTTTCGGACAATTTCGCGAAATTTTCCTATTTGCACCAGCGCAAGTTTGAGAAGCTGTATCTAGATATTTGCTGATCTGAATATAATAAAATACCAACCGTTCAAAAGGTCTTGAGCACACCTTTCAAATGTCCGAGAGATGGATCGGCTGCGAGCAAGCTGCTTCGAGTAAAGTGCATCCAAATTTGAGCTGAAAATTTTCGGACAATTTCGCGAAATTTTCCTTTTTGCACCAGCGCAAGTTTTGAGAAGCTGTATCTCGAAATTTGCTAATCCGAATATATTAAAATACCAACCGTTCAAAGGTCTTGAGCACACCTTTTGAATGTCTGAGAGTTGGATTGGCTACGAGCAAGCTGCTTCGAGTAAAGTGCATCCAAAGTTGAGATGAAAATTTCGGACATTTTGCAAAATTTTCCTTTTTGCACCATCCGCTAGTTTGAGAAGCTGTATCTCGAAATTAGCTGATCCGAATATAATAAATTAAAAACCATTGAAATGGACTTGAGCACACCTTTTGAATGTCCGAGAGTTGGATTGGTTACGGGCAAGCTACATCGAGAAAAGTGCATATAATTTTGAGCTGAAAATTTTCGGACAATTTCGAGAAATTTTCCTTTTTGCACCAGCGCAAATTTTCAGAAGCTGTATCTCGAAATTTGCTGATCCGAATATAATAAAATACCAACCGTTCAAAAGGTCTTGAGCACACCTTTTGAATATCGGAGAGATGGATTGGCTACGAGCAAGCTGCTTCGAGTAAAGTGCATCCAAAGTTGAGATGAAAATTTTCGGACAATTTCGCGAAATTTTCCTTTTTTTACCAGCGCAAGTTTGAGAAGCTGTATCTCGAGATTCGCTCATCCTAATATAATAAGTTACCAACGGTTTAAAAGGTCTTGCGCGCACCTTTTGATTGTCCGAGAGCTACATTGGCAAAGGTCAAGCTGCTTCGAGAAAAGTGCATCCAAAATTGAGCTGAAATATTTCGGACAATTTCGCGAAATTTTCCTATTTGCACCAGCGCGAGTTTGAGAAGCTGTATCTCGAAATTTGCTGATCCGAATATAATAAAATACCAACTGTTCAAAAGGTCTTGAGCACACCTTTTGAATGTCCGAGAGTTGGATTGGCTACGTGCAAGCTGCTTCGAGAAAAGTGCATCCAAATTTGAGCTGAAAATTTTCGGACAATTTCGCGAAATTTGCCTTTT
Organism: Philotrypesis tridentata; assembly: GCA_018906965.1. NCBI lineage: Eukaryota > Metazoa > Arthropoda > Insecta > Hymenoptera > Pteromalidae > Philotrypesis > Philotrypesis tridentata. The sequence goes on from JACCIB010001195.1 coordinate 39,263, forward strand.
TTCACCAGCGCAAGTTTGAGAAGCTGTATCTCGAGATTCGCGCATCCGAATATAATAAGTTACCAACCGTTTAAAAGGTCTTGAGCACACCTTTTGAATGTCGGAGAGCTGGATTGGTTACGGGCAAGCTGCTTCGAGAAAAGTGCATCCAAAGTTGAGCTGAAAATTTTCGGACAATTTAGCGAAATTTTCCTTTTTGCACCAGCGCGAGTTTGAGAAGCTGTATCTCGAGATTCGCTCATCCGAATATTATAATTTTCAAGCCATTGAAATTGACTTGAGTACACCTTTTGAACGTCCGAGAGTTGGATTGGTTACGGGCAAGCTGCATCGAGAAAAGTGCATATAATGTTGAGCTGAAAATTTCCGGACTCCATATCTTCGGAACGGTTCCTCCAAATGTAGGCGTTCAATATGTATTTGGAAAGCTCTCGATCTCAGCTATTTAAATATGTGTCTCCCGATTCGCTGCGAGGAAGCTGGTTTGAGCAGAAATCGAAAAAATGTTGATATGCAATTTATGGGAAATTTTCCGAAATTGGCTAGTTTTTTTCCGGACTCCATATCTTGGGAACTCCAAATATAGGAATTCAATATGTTTTTGGAAAGCTCTCGATCTCAGCTTTTCAAATATGTGTCTCCCCATTCGCTGCGAGGAAGTTGGTTCGTGCGGAAATCGAAAAAAGTTTGATATGCAATTTTTGGTAAATTTTACGATTTTAGCTAGTTTTTTTCCGGACTCCATATCTTCGGAACGGTTCATCCGAATATAGGCGATCAATATGTTTTTGGAAAGCTCTCGATCTCAGCCATTCAAATATGTGTCCCCCGGTTCGCTGCGAAGAAGCTGATTCGAGCAGAAATAGAAAAAAGGTTGATATGCAATTTCTGGGAAATTTTCCGAAATTGGCTAGTTTTTTTCCGGACTCCATATCTTGGGAACTCCAAATATAGGAATTCAATATGTTTTTGGAAAGCTCTCGATCTCAGCTTTTCAAATATGTGTTTCCTGATTCGCTGCGAGGAAGCTGGTTCGAGCAGAAATCGAAAAAAGGTTGATATGCAATTTTTGGGAAATTTTCCGATTTTAGCTAGTTTTTTTCCGGACTCCATATCTTCGGAACGGTTCTTCCAAATATAGCCGTTCAATATGTTTATGAAAATATCTCGATCTCAGCTTTTCAAATATGTGTCTCCCGATTCGCTGCGAGGAAGCTGGTTCTAGCAAAAATTGAAAAAAGGTTGATATGCAATTTTTGGTAAATTTTCCGAAATTGCCTTGTATTTCTCCGGACTCCATATCTACGGAACGGTTAATCCAAATATAGCAATTCAATCTGTTTTTGGAAAGCTCTCGATCTCAGCTTTTCAAATATGTGGCTCCTGATTCGCTGCGAGGAAGATGGTTCGAGCAGAAATCGAAAAAGTGTTGATATGCAATTCTTGGTAAATTTTCCGATTTTAGCTAGTTTTTTTCCGGACTCCATATCTTTGGAACGGTTCATCCAAATATAGCCGTTCAATATGTTTTTGGAAAGCTCTCGTTCTCAGCTTTTCAAATAAGTGTCTCCCGATTCGCTGCAGGGAAGCTGATTCGAGAAGAAATCGAATAAAGGTTGATGTACAATTTCTGGAAAATTTTCCGAAATTGGCTAGTTTTTTTCCGGACTCAATATCTTCGGAACGGTTCATCCAAATATAGCCGTTCAATATGTTTTTGTAATGCTCTCGATCTCAGCTTTTGAAATATGTGTCTTCCGATTCGCTGCGAGGAAGCTGGTTCGAGCACAAATCGAAAAACTGTTGATATGCAATTCTTGGTAAATTTTCCGATTTTAGCTAGTGTTTTTCATGACTCCATATCTTCGGAACGGTTCATCCAAATATAGCCGTTCAATATGTTTTTGGAATGCTCTCGATCTCAGCTCTTCAAATATGTGTCTCCCGATTGGCTGCGAGGAAGCTGGTTCGAGAAGAAACCGAAAAACGCTTCATATGCAATTTTTGGTAAATTTTCCGATTTTGGCTAGTGTTTTTCATGACTCCATATCTTCGGAACGGTTCATCCAAATATAGCCGTTCAATATGTTTTTGGAAAGCTCTCGTTCTCAGCTTTTTAAATATGTGTCTCCCGATTCGCTGCGAGGAAGCTGGTTCGAGAAGAAATCGAATAAAGGTTGATGTGCAATTTTTGGGAAATTTTCCGAAATTGGCTAGTTTTTTTCCGGACTCCATATCTTCGGAAACATGGATCCAAATAGAGCCGTTTCATATGTTTTTTGAAAGCGTCCTCGATCTCAGCTCTTCAAATATGTGGCTCCTGATTCGCTGCGAGGAAGCTGGTCGAGAAGAAATCGAAAAAGTTGATGTGCAATTTTTGGAAATTTTCCGAATTGGCTAGTTTTTCTTCGGACTCCTATCTCGGACCATCCATATCTTCCGGAACGGTTATATCGGAAGCCATTAGCGTGATATGTTTTTGGAAAGCTCTCGATCTCAGCTTTTCAAATATGTGGTCCTCCCGATTCGCTGCGAGGAAGCTGGTTCGAGAAGAAATCGAATAAAGGTTGATGTGCAATTTTTGGGAAATTTTCCGAAATTGGCTAGTTTTTTCTTCGGACTCCATATCTTCGGAACGGTTCATCCAATATAGGCGTTCAATATTTTTTGGAAAGCTCTCGATCTCAGCTTTTCAAATATGTGTCTCCCGATTCGCTGCGAGGAAGCTGGTTCGAGAAGAAATCGAATAAAGGTTGATATGCAATTTTTGGGAAATTTTCCGAAATTGGCTAGTTTTTTTCGGACTCCATATCTTCGGAACGGTTCATCCAAATATAGGCGTTCAATATGTTTTTGGAAAGCTCTCGATCTCAGCTTTTCAAATATGTGTCTCCCGATTCGCTGCGAGGAAGCTGGTTCGAGCAGAAATCGAAAAAAGGTTGATATGCAATTTTTGGTAAATTTTCCGAATTTAGCTAGTTTTTTTCGGACTCCATATCTTCGGAACGGTTCATCCAAATATAGGCCGTTCAATATGTTTTTGGAAAGCTCTCGATCTCAGCTTTTCAAATATGTGTCTCCCGATTCGCTGCGAGGAAGCTGGTTCGAGAAGAAATCGAATAAAGGTTGATAGTGCAATTTTTGGTAAATTTTCTGATTTTAGCTAGTTTTTTTCCGGACTCCATATCCTCGGAACGCTTCATCCAAATATAGGCGTTCAATATGTTTTTGGAAAGCTCTCGATCTCAGCTTTTCAAATATGTGTCTCCCGATTCGCTGCGAGGAAGCTGGTTCGAGAAGAAATGGAAAAATGCTTCATATGCAATTTTTGGGAAATTTTCCGAAATTGGCTAGTTTTTTTCATGACTGCATATCTTCGGAACGATTCATCCAAATGTAGCCGTTCTATATGTTTTTCGAAAGCACTCGATCTCAGCTTATCAAATATGTGGCTCCTGATTCGCTGCGAGGAAGCTGATTCCAGAAGAAATCGAATAAAGGTTGATGTGCAATTTTTGGGAAATTTTCCGAAATTGGCTAGTTTTTTTCATGACTGCATATCTTCGGAACGATTCATCCAAATGTAGCCATTCAATATGTTTTTGGGAAGATCTCGATCTCAGCTTTTCAAATATGTGTCTTCCGATTCGCTGCGAGGAAGCTGGTTCGAGCAGAAATCGAAAAAAGGTTGATATGCAATTCTTGGTAAATTTTCCGATTTTAGCTAGTGTTTTTCATGACTCCATATCTTCGGAACGGTTCATCCGAATATAGCCGTTCAATATGTTTTTGGAAAGCTCTCGATCTCAGCTCTTCAAATATGTGTCTCCCGATTCGCTGCGAGGAAGCTGATTCGGGAAGAAATCGAATAAAGGTTGATGTACAATTTCTGGGAAATTTGCTCGTTTTTCTCCGGACTCCATATCTTCGGAAACGTTGATCCAAATATAGCCGTTCAATATGTTTTTGGAAAGCTGTCGATCTCAGGTTTTCAAATATGTGGCTCCAGATTCGCTGCGAGGAAGCTGGTTCGAGCAGATATCGAATAAAGGTTGATGTGCAATTTCTGGGAAATTTTCCGAAATTGGCTAGTTTTTTTCCGGACTCCATATCTTCGGAAACGTTGATCCAAATATAGCCGTTCAATATGTTTTTGGAAAGCTCTCGATCTCAGCTTTTCAAATATGTGGCTCCTGATTCGCTGCGACGACCTGCGAAGACCTTTTGAACGGTTGGTATTTTATTATATTTGGATCAGCAAATTTCGAGATACAGCTTCTCAAACTTGCGCTGGTGCAAAAAGGAAAATTTTGCAAAATGTCCGAAAATTTTCATCTCAAATTTGGATGCACTTTACTCGAAGCAGCTTGCTCGTAGCCATTCCAGCTCTCGGACATTCAAAATGTGTGCTCAAGATCTTTTGAACGATTGGTAACTTATTATATTCGGATGAGCGAGTCTCGAGATACAGCTTCTCAAACTTGCGCTGGTGCAAAAAGGAAAATTTAGCGAAATTGTCCGAAAATTTTCATCTCAACTTTAGTTAGCTCTTTTCTCGATGCAGCTTGCCCTTAGCCAATCCAGCTCTCGGACATTCAGAAGGTGTGCTCAACACCTTTTGTACGGTTGGTATTTTATTATATTCGGATCAGCAAATATCGAGATACAGCTTCTCAAACTTGCGCTGGTGCAAATAGGAAAATATCGCAAAATGTCCGAAATTTCTCATCTCAAGTTTGGATGCACTTTACTCGAAGCAGCTTGCTCGTAGCCAATCCAACTCTCGGACATTCAAAAGGTGTGCTCAAGACCTTTTGACCGGTTGGTAATTTATTATATTCGGATCAGCAAATTTCGAGATACAGCTTCTCAAACTCACGCTGGTGCAAATAGGAAAATTTCGCGAAATTGTCCGAAATATTTCAGCTCATTTTTGAATGCACTTTTCTCGATGCAGCTTGCTCGTAGCCAATCCAACTCTCAGACATTCAAAAGGTGTGCTCGAGACCTTCTGAACGGTTCTTATTTTATTATATTTGGATCAGCAAATTTCGAGATACAGCTTCTCAAACTCGCGCTGGTGCAAATAGGAAAATTTTACGAAATTGTCCGAAAATTTTCAGCTCAAAATTATATGCACTTTTCTCGATGCAGCTTGCCCGTAACCAATCCAACTCTTGGACATTCAAATGGTGTGCTCAAGTCCATTTCAATGGTTTGTAATTTATAATATTCGGATGAGCGGATCTCGGGATACAGCTTCTCAAACTTGCGCTGGTGCAAAAAGGAAAATTTCGCGAAATGTCCGAAAATTTTCATCTCAAATTTTGATGCACTTTACTCGAAGCAGCTTGCTCGTAGCCATTCCAGCTCTCGGACATTTAAAATGTGTGCTCAAGACCTTTTGAACGATTGGTAACATATTATATTCGGATGAGCGAGTCTCGAGATACAGCTTATCAAACTTGCGCTGGTGCAAAAAGGAAAATTTCGCGAAATTGTCCGAAAATTTTCAGCTCTACTTTGGATGCACTTTTCTCGAAGCAGTTTGCCTGTAGCCAATCCAACACTCGGACATTCAAAAGGTGTGCTCAACACCTTTTGAAAGTCTAGTATATTAATATATTCGGATCAGCAAAATTCGAGATACAGCTTCTGAAAATTTGCGCTGGTGCAAAAAGGAAAATTTCGCGAAATTGTCCGAAAATTTTCAGCTCAACTTTGGATGCACTTTTCTCGAAGCAGCTTGCCCGTAGCCAATGCAACTCTCGGACATTCAAAAGGTGTGCTCAACACGTTTTGAACGGCTGGTATTTTATTATATTCGGATCAGCAAATTTCGAGATACAGCTTCTGAAAACTTGTGCTGGTGCAAAAAGGAAAATTTCGCGAAATTGACCGAATATTTTCAGCTCAACATTATATGCACTTTTCTGGATGCAGCTTGCCCGTAGCCAATCCAACTCTCGGACATTCAAAAGTTGTGCTCAAGACCTTCTGAATGATTGGTAACTTATTATATTCGGATGAGCGAATCTCGAGATACAGCTTCTCAAACTTGCGCTAGTGAAAAAAGGAAAATTTCGCGATATTGTCCGAAAATTATCAGCTCATTTTGGATGCACTTTACACGAAGCAGCTTGCTCGTAGCCAATCCAACTCTCGGACAATCAAAAGGTGTGCTCAAGACCTTTTAAACGGTTGCTAACTTATTATATTCGGATGAGCGAATCTCGAGATACAGCTTCACAAACTTGCGCTGGTGCAAAAAGGAAAATTTCGCGAAATCGTCCGAAAATATTCAGCTGAACATTATATGCACTTTTCTCGATGCAGCTTGCCCGTAGCCAATTCAACTCTCGGACATTCAAAAGGTGTGCTCAAGACCTTTTGAACGATTGGTAACTTATTATATTCGGATCAGCAAATATCGAGATACAGCTTCTCAAACTTGCGCTGGTGAAAAAAGGAAAATTTCGCTAAATTGTCCGAAAATTTTCAGCTCAACATTATATGCACTTTTCTCGATGCAGCTTGCCCGTAGCCAATCCAACTCTCGGACATTCAAAAGGTGTGCTCAAGACCTTTTGAACGGTTGGTATTTTATTATATTTGGATCAGCAAATTTCGAGATACAGCTTCTCAAACTCGCGCTGGTGCAAATAGGAAACTTTCGCGAAATTGTCCGAAATATGTCAGCTCAATTTTGGATGCACTTTTCTCGAAGCAGCTTGACCTTAGCCAATGCAGCTCTCTGACATTCAAAAGGTGTGCTCAAGACCTTTTAAACGGTTGGTTACTTATTATATTCGGATGAGCAAATCTCGAGATACAGCTTCTCAAACATGCGCTGGTGCAAAACGGAAAATTTTACGAAATTGTCCGAAAATTTTCAGCTCAAAATTATATGCACTTTTCTCGATGCAGCTTGCCCGTAACCAATCCAACTCTTGGACATTCAAATGGTGTGCTCAAGTCCATTTCAATGGTTTGTAATTTATAATATTCGGATGAGCGAATCTCGGGATACAGCTTCTCAAACTTGCGCTGGTGCAAAAAGGAAAATTTCGCGAAATCTCCGAAAATTTTCATCTCAAATTTGGATGCACTTTACTCGAAGCAGCTTGCTCGTAGCCATTCCAGCTCTCGGACATTCAAAATGTGTGCTCAAGACCTTTTGAACGATTGGTAACTTATTATATTCGGATGAGCGAGTCTCGAGATACAGCTTCTCAAACTTGCGCTGGTGCAAAAAGGAAAATTTCGCGAAATTGTCCGAAAATTTTCAGCTCTACTTTGGATGCACTTTTCTCGAAGCAGTTTGCCTGTAGCCAATCCAACACTCGGACATTCAAAAGGTGTGCTCAACACCTTTTGAAAGTCTAGTATATTAATATATTCGGATCAGCAAAATTCGAGATACAGCTTCTGAAAATTTGCGCTGGTGCAAAAAGGAAAATTTCGCGAAATTGTCCGAAAATTTTCAGCTCAACTTTGGATGCACTTTTCTCGAAGCAGCTTGTTCAATATCGCGACAATATCGCGAAATTTTCCTTTTTGCACCAGCGCGAGTTTGAGAAGCTGTATCTCGAAATTTGCTAATCCAAATATAATAAAATACCAACCGTTCATAAGGTCTTGAGCATACCTTTTGAATGTACAAGAGTTGGATTGGCTACGTGCAAGCTGCTTCGAGTAAAGCGCATCCAAATTTGAGATGAAAATTTTCGGACATTTTGCGAATTTTTCCTTTTTGCACCAGCGCATGTTTGAGAAGCTGTATCTCGAGATTCGCTCATCCGAATATAATAAAATACCAACCGTTCAAAAGGTCTTCAGAACACCTTTTGAATGTCCGAGAGCTGGAATGGCTAGGGGCAAGCTGCATGGAGAAAAGTGCATCTAAAGTTGAGCTGAAAATTTTCGGACAATATCGGGAAATTTTCCTTTTTTCACCAGCGCAAGTTTGAGAAGCTGTATCTAGATATTTGCTGATCTGAATATAATAGAATACCAATCGTTCGAAAGGTCTTGAGCACACCTTTTGAATGTCCGAGAGTTGGATTGGCTACGAGCAAGCTGCTTCGAGTAAAGTGCATCCAAAGTTGTGATGAAAGTATTCGGACAATTTCGCGAAATTTTCCTATTTGCACCAGCGCGAGTTTGAGAAGCTGTATCTCGAAATTTGCTAATCCGAATATAATAAAATACCAACCGTTCATAAGGTCTTGAGCATACCTTTTGAATGTCCAAGAGTTGGATTGGCTACGTGCAAGCTGCTTCGAGTAAAGCGCATCCAAATTTGAGATGAAAATTTTCGGACATTTTGCGAATTTTTCCTTTTTGCACCAGCGCATGTTTGAGAAGCTGTATCTCGAGATTCGCTCATCCGAATATAATAAAATACCAACCGTTCAAAAGGTCTTCAGAACACCTTTTGAATGTCCGAGAGCTGCATTGGCTAAGGTCAAGCTGTTTCGAGAAAAGTGCATCCAAAATTGAGCTGAAATATTTCGGACAATTTCGCGATATTTTTCTATTTGCAACAGCGCGAGTTTGAGAAGCTGTATCTCGAAATTTGCTGATCCGAATATAATAAAATACCAACCGCTCAAAAGGTCTTGACCACACCTTTTGAATGTCTGAGAGCTGCATTGGCTAAGGTCAAGCTGCTTCGAGAAAAGTGCATCCAAAATTGAGCTGAAAATTTTCGGACAATTTCGCGAAATTTTCCTTTTTGCACCAGCGCAAGCTTGAGAAGCTGTATCTCGAAATTTGCTGATCCGAATATAATAAAATACCAACCGTTCAAAAGGTTTTGAGCACGCCTTTTGAATGTCCGGGAGCTGGAATGGCTACGAGCAAGCTGCTTCGAGTAAAGTGCATCCAAAGTTGAGCTGAAAATTTTCGGACAACTTCGCGAAATTTTCCTATTTGCACCATCGCGAGTTTGAGAAGCTGTATCTCGAAATTTGCTGATCCAAATATAATAAAATACCAACCGTTCAATAGGTCTTGAGCACACCTTTTGAATGTCCGACAGTTGGATTAGCTAAGGTCAAGCTGCTTCGAGAAAAGTGCTACAAAGTTGAGCTGAAAATTTTCGGACAATTTCGCGAAATTTTCCTTTTTGCACCAGCGCAAATTTTCAGAAGCTGTATCTCGAAATTTGCTGATCCGAATATAATAAAATACCAGCCGTTCAAAAGGTGTTGAGCACACCTTTTGAATGTCCGAGAGCTGCATTGGTTACGGGCAAGCTGCTTCGAGAAAAGTGCATCCAAAGTTGAGCTCAAAATTTCGGACAATTTCGCGAAATTTTCCTATTTGCACCAGCGCAAGTTTGAGAAGCTGTATCTAGATATTTGCTGATCTGAATATAATAAAATACCAACCGTTCAAAAGGTCTTGAGCACACCTTTCAAATGTCCGAGAGATGGATCGGCTGCGAGCAAGCTGCTTCGAGTAAAGTGCATCCAAATTTGAGCTGAAAATTTTCGGACAATTTCGCGAAATTTTCCTTTTTGCACCAGCGCAAGTTTGAGAAGCTGTATCTCGAAATTTGCTAATCCGAATATATTAAAATACCAACCGTTCAAAAGGTCTTGAGCACACCTTTTGAATGTCTGAGAGTTGGATTGGCTACGAGCAAGCTGCTTCGAGTAAAGTGCATCCAAAGTTGAGATGAAAATTTTTGGACATTTTGCAAAATTTTCCTTTTTGCACCAGCGCAAGTTTGAGAAGCTGTATCTCGAAACTTGCTAATCCGAATATAATAAAATACCAACTGTTCAAAAGGTGTTGAGCATACCTTTTGAATGTCCGAGAGCTGGATTGGCTAAGTGCAAGCTTCTTCGAGAAAAGTGCAACCAAAATTGAGCAAG
>JACCIB010001196.1:0-49125 GCA_018906965.1 Philotrypesis tridentata
GTATTCATATAAAATATATAGTTAAATCAATCTCTATCTATAGTATATAATATATATCTAGTATCTAATACTATATATGGTTATATACTCTATCTCTAGTTATTAATCATATTAACTGTTACTAGATATCAAATCAAGTTTGTTCTCATCTATATATAATATGGTTATATAATATAAAATATATAGTTATATAATATAAAATTTATAGAGTATATAAATATATATAGGTATCTAATATCATATAAATATAGTTATATCCTATAACTATAGTTATTTCTATCATATACATATAGTTATCTAATATAAAATCTATATAGTTATATCATATAAAATATGTATCGTTATATAATATCTAGCTAGGGGGATTATACTATATATAAATCGTTATCATACTCTATTTCTATTGTTGTATCGTATATATAGTTCCTCTACCTAAATATATATCTCGTGATATATTATCTATATCGTCTATAATCTATATATAAGTTCTAGCTCGACTATATCTCCTCTCTCTCTCGTTCTCTCCTCTCTCTCACTCGTTCTCTCCTCTCTCTCTCTTGTTGTCTCGTCTCTCTCGTTCTCTCCTCAATCTCTCTCTCGTTCTCTCTTCTCTCTCTCGTTCTCTCCTCTCTCTCTCTCGTTCTCTCCTCTCCAATTTCTCTCTTTCTCTTCTCTCCAATCTCTCTCGTTTTCTCCTCTCTCTCTCTCTAGTTCTCTCTACTTCTTTTTCTCTCTTCTCCCTCTCGTTCTCTCCTCTCTCTCTCGTTCTCTCCTCTCTCTCTCTCGTCCTCTCTTCTCTCCCTCGTTCTCTCCTCTCTCTCTCTCTCTCTCTCTCGTTCTCTCCCATCTCTCTCGTTCTTTCTTCTCTCTATCTCTCGTTCTTTCCTCTCTCTCACTCGTTCTCTCCTCTCTCGCTCTCTCGTGGCCTCGTCTCTCTCTCGTTCTCTATTCTCTCTCTCGTTCTCTCCTCTCTATCTCGTTCTCTCCAATCTCTCTCGTTGTCTCGTTCTCTCTCTCGTTCTCTCCTCTCTCTCGTTCTCTCTTCTTCTCTCGTTCTATCCGCTCGCTAGATCTAGTTCATCTCTCCTCTCTCCTATCTCGTTTCTCTCCTCTCTATCCTCTCGTTCTCTCCTCTCTCTCCTCGTTCTGCCTCCTCTCTCTCTCTCTCGTTCTTCATCTCTCTCTCTACCGTTCTCCCTCTTTGTTAATCGAGTTCTCTCCTCTCCTCTCTCGTTCTCTATTAGTCTTCTCGTTCTCTCCTCTCTTCTATCTCGTTCTCTCCAATCTCTCTCGTTCGCACCTCTCTCTTCGTCTGAGATCTCCAATCTCGCTCGTTATTATCTCTCCAATTCTCTCTTTCTCTCCTCTCCAATCTCTCTCCTTATATCCTCTCTCTCATATCAGCTCTCCCATCTCTCTCGTCTCTCCTCTCTCTCTCTCGCTCGTTCTTCCTCTCTCGCTCTCTCTAGTTATCCATCTCCAACACTCTCGCCTTCTACCCCCTTCTCTTCTCGTTGCGCTATTCTCTCATCTCGTTCCTCTCCTCTCTATCTCGTTCTCTCCAATCTCTCTCGTTCTCACCTCTCTCTCTCGTTCTGAGCTCTCCAATCTCGCTCGTTCTCTCCTCTCCAATTTCTCTCTTTCTCTCCTCTCCAATCTCTCTCCTTATCTCCTCTCTCTCATTCTCAGCTCTCCCATCTCTCTCGTTCTCTCCTCTCTCTCTCTCTCTCTCGTTCTCTCCTCTCCAATCACTCTCGTTCTCCCCCCTCTCTCTCTCGTTCTCTCTACTCTCTCTCTCGTTCTCTCTTCTCTCTATCTCTCGTTCTCTCCTCTCTCTCTAGTTCTCTCCTCTCTCTCTTGTTCTCTCCTGTCTCTCTCTCGTTCACGTCTCTCTCTCTCTCTCTCGTTCACGCCTCTCTCTCTCTCTCGTTCTCAGCTCTCCCATCTCTCTCGTTCTCTCCTGTCTCTCGTTCTCAGCTCTCCCATCTCTAAAACTTATTTTTGGATTTTTTAAACAAAGCTAAGTGTACAAATGTGAAGGTTCCTGCAGTCTTCCGCACTTTGGACGCCATTTTGAACGGGTTATCTTACGTGGGGGTGTAAAATCGAATCGTGCGAATAGCTGATAGTTAAATAAACAATATCCTTCAGTATGGTTCTTTGAAACTGTTTTTCGATTTTTAATACACAGCTATGTGTAGAAATATGCAGTCTCCTGCACTTTAAAAGCCATTTTGAACAAATACATGTACGTGGGGGTTGTAAAAAAACTTATAAAAAATACTTATACAATTTTTCATAGATATATGTTTAGATATGAAAAAAAATACAAATAAATTGTTTATAACTAAGCTTCTTATTAAAAAATGTCCGTGAATAATTATATTTTATTTTTGTAAATTATACTAAAACATTCATGGACGGATCATATGAATGTATTGTGAATTCGGGTATTGGCCGTAAGAGGAGTATAAGAAAGAAAATGGGCGTGTCTACGTTCACGCGTAAAAATGGCCTCTATGTGTTTCAATTCATATGTTCGAATTATTCTATAAGAATACTAAACACTACACTATTTGCTTAATTATGTATTTTTTTATTGATTAATTGAATTTTTTTTTGCATTGTCAAGTTAATTAGTTAGCCTATTAATTTTAATGTTTATAGCAAACTATTAAAGAAGCTTGCAAAATAATCTACTTTACCGGAATTTATTTAAAATCTTTTGTAAATATTGTGTATATTTACGAGATCGTGTAGACGCGCGACAATTTTTTTTTATGCACAGCTGCATCAAAAATGGCGGGAATGATAATGCATGATTTAGGCACCCACACACACACATACATATACGCTTGCGGGCATTTATATATATTTATGATTATAAAATATATTTATAAAAAATACTTACCGTTGAACGGCACTTTTCTTTCTTGAGAGACGTTTTCCATTGAGCCGATAACGCTTGCGATCGCCATTGTTGATGTTCTTCCTCTCCTGCCAAGAATGCTGCCGAATTTGTTGATCTTGCACCATGATTATCAACAAAATACCCTGTTGTTGATGTTGTATCAAGTAGCACTTTCACTAACTTTAGTAAATTTGCTAAATGATACGTAATTGCGACTATTAATTCACAAGTAGTGTCAAGACGCTAATGAGTCCACGTGCTAATCGAAGCAATTAGGCGCGAAGTACATAAAAAATCACTAGCGATAAATGCTAGTACCGCGGGGGGAGGTAAATAGCGCCAGCTTCTTAGTGTTTCCCTAATTTGATAATTTATGGTGGCGCTATTTGTCATGTGCTCATTGTTCTATGTGTTGTAATTTTTATAGAACGTTTGGCTGTTCGCTTTGTTTCGCTGAGGTTAGTAAATACGTACAAATTATATATGTTCTAATAATAAATGAAATATATAATAATATAATTATATAAATAATAATATTTTATTTTACAGTTATATAAATTATTTAAAATGTCCCCAAGAAGGAGTAAAAGCGGTAGTATTACACGATTCCTCCGCGCCAAAGCGTACCGCCAGAAGAGATAAGGCAACGGGGCAGTAGATAGGCAAGAGAACGTGAGTGATATGCATATCAAGGGGCGCGGTAGCGCCTCGATGGCAAGTATAAGGTACGTCAGTACATACGCCGCCGTCGGGCGCTATAGCCAGACCCTATATACGTCTCATAGGCCCTGTTGGAGATGTGACATTCGGTTTTCTTCGCATTAAGAGCTTTGTTTCTCACTTATGAGCACTCAAATGAAAGCTTGGAATAAAACTAGCAAAATCACTTCAGGATCATATATTGTGAAATGGCTTCTATCAAAAGATATTATGAAATGAAGGTTCGGGGTCACGAATTCTTCAACGCGAAAATTGTTCTTCCGTGGCGAAAAATGTTCTCCCCGGAAGTACGTCATAGTTCGTAACGTCAGCTCTACGTATACTATTGCTTGCATCTATACAGTTCATCAAGTGTACAGAAGAGCAGACGATAGTGTATTCACATTTTTTGATTTTTCAATACAATAACACATATGCAGTGTTAAAGAAAAATAAGTATTGTACAAAATAAAGTACCAAAGTGATTTTATTTTCAACATAATATGCAATTTATAAAGCTGGGTTTGATGAAACATTTAAAAACTGACAGATATAATTATGAAAAATTTTCACAAACAAGACTAATAGCCTCAAATTAGATAAGTATTTAGTTGTACTTTTTTTTTAAATATACAATACATGAAAGATTCATGAACTGATTCTTTGTTAAAATATATCCTTTTATTTTTCAGGTTTTTTTACTATTAGATTATATAAAGAAATAACTATTCTGTGATGTGGCAGCTAGTAAAGTGTTAAGAATTCATCTTTCAAGAAAGTTTACGTTGTTGAAGTGAATATGTAACTTTTTCTATCGTCTCCTGGGTTCACCTTTCAAGCAAGTTTCTACATTCTTGAAGTGGATGTGTAATTTTTTCTATCGTCTCCAGGGAGGTAGACTCTCAGGCTATTCGTCGAAAGGGATCCTGATGAGAAGCTAGTGACAGTGTTGTATTTTCATCATCCAAGAATCAAAGAAAATTTATACAGAATTTCCAGTTTATATAATTTTCTTGTGATGTGACAAGTTGGTTAAGTGTTAGGATTATATTCAATCTTCCACGCAAGAAAGTTTCTACAACTGTGGAAGTGCTTATGAACAATTATTAAATGTTCCTATCGTCTCCTGGGAGATAGACTCTCAGGCTATACATCGAAAGGGATCCTTACAAATAGCTAGTGTGTTTTATAGTCTTGGTTCAAGAATCGAAGAAAGTTTTAACATAGAGAATATTCAGTATAAGGAAAAAATTGTCTTGTATTGTGAGAAGCTAGTGAAGTGTCAAGAATATGCATCGCTCATGCATGAAAGTTTCTAAGTTGTTTAAGTGTATATGAATAATTCATAACTTTTCCTATCGTCTCCTGGGAGGTTGACTCTCAGGCTATTCGTCGAAAGGGATCCTGATGAGAAGCTAGTGAAAGTGTTGTATTTTCATCGTCCAAGAATCAAAGAAAATATAATTTTCTTGTGATGTGACAAGTTGGTTGATTGTTACGATTATATTCAATCCTCCACGCAAGAAAGTTTCTACAATTGTGGAAATGCTTATGTTAACTTTTCCTATCGTCTCCTGGGAGATAGACTCTGAGGCTGTACGTCGAAATGAATTCTTATGAATAGATAGTAAAAGTGTTTTATTTTCTTGGTTCAGAGAATATTCAGTTTATATAAGGAAAAAATTGTCTTGTATTGTGAGAAGCTAGTGAAGTGTCAAGAATATGCATCGCTCATGCATGAAAGTTTCTAAGTTGTTTAAGTGTATATGAATAATTCATAACTTTTCCTATCGTCTCCTGGGAGGTAGACTCTCAGGCTATTCGTCGAAAGGGATCCTGATGAGAAGCTAGTGAAAGTGTTGTATTTTTATGGTTCAAGAATCAAAGAAAATTTATACAGAATTTCCTGTTTATATAATTTTCTTGTGATGTGACAAGTTGGTTGAGTGTTACGATTATATTCAATCTTCCACGCAAGAAAGTTTCTACAATTGTGGAAGTGCTTATGTTAACTTTTCCTATCGTCTCCTGGGAGATAGACTCTGAGGCTGTACGTCAAAAAGAATTCTTATGAATAGATAGTAAAAGTGTTTTATTTTCTTGGTTCAGAGAATATTCAGTTTATAAAAGGAAAAAATTATTTTCTATTGTGAGAAGCTAGTGAAGTATCAAGAATATGCATCGCTCATGCATGAAAGTTTCTAAGTTGTTTAAGTATACATGAATAGTTTATAACTTTTCCTATCGTCTCCTGGGAGGTAGACTCTCAGGCTGTTCGTCGAAAGGGATTCTTATGAATAGCTAGAGAAAGTGTTTTATTTTGTTTTTCAATTACCGTCAATATTTCCTAAAAATTTTTTAAATTGTTCCAAAGTCTAATTTTGGTACATTTATGCATTTATTAGAGAGAGATGGAAAGATAGTTCCTTCTGCTAGAGCTTAATTTGCTCTGACTTCAAAAATATTTTTTAAAATTTATTTTTAAATGAAACTAAATAAAAATGATTAATGAGCATGGATGTATTGATTATAATTAATGGTTTATTGAATCGAAGAGCTAAAAATTGGTCTAGACGATTAACTTTAAATTTCATATGCTATCCCTCTGATTGATTTGCTCAATTCAAAAATAGTTATTTTTAATTTTCAGAATGCCCAGAGTTCAGGCAGTTTCCAGAATGTGGGTTGAGCGTCTCTTTTCCTAAAAAGTAAAAAGATCATACAAGTTTTCAAGCCCACTACTTAGAGGGATAGTATAAGAATTTTGAAGATGGTATAGTTTAGCAGTATTGAGATAATCAGAGATTAGAAATTTCAAAATTCAATAATTCAAAACTGCTGAGCCGTATCAACTGGAAAATTTTTAGATTATCCCTCTAAGTGACTGGCTTGACAATTTATATTATCTATATACATTCAACAGATCATAACGGAATGGAATTTTTTTGCCATGCCTGGTTAGGTCACTCTAGTGTATATATTGTAGTTCATAAATAAACACTACGTTAGTAGCTGATTGCTTTAAATACATCTTACCTTAAAAGCTATAAATTTAGAATATATTTAATAAACTATAACTTGTTTGCTAAATGACTCAATTCAATTTAGAATAGAACTCAATAGAACTCAATAGAACTCAATTTAGAATATATTTAATAAACTATAACTTATTTGCTAAATGACACTATTCAATATTGACACTAAATTTATGATGTCAACCGTGTAAGTATTTATGTGAAAGTCATACAGGGGATACCACAACTTTACTGACACTATTTTTTACAGGTTTTCATAAAGTTTGAATTCGATGACAGTTTTCTAAACGTTTACCGAATTAGGTGGGTTGCATTAAAAATGATAATACATCTATCATAAATAATCATAGGGATATTGGAAATTAACTTACATATACTTCTTTTCATTCTAAATATTATTTTCATTATTCCATAATATAGATTGAACAATTGTAAAGGATACGATATAAACTTTTATAAATATTAAAATGCTATATCACTCATGGTCTGCATGACAATAGTATACGTAACGTACAAATGCTTTCGAGAAAGCAGTTATCAGTTAATTAATTAGCAATAATTTTAGACGTACAGATTTCTTTGATGTATATTTGCGAAACAAATCATTATGGAACTTAACATAAAATTTAGTGTCAATAAAGGAAAAAAACGCGCTATTCTATTTACCTGGAGGGTGGTGTGGAAAAGATAGATTTCTTGGTAAATAATAATGATCTAAAAAAACTATTTACTCTACAGATAGTGTCTAAAAAATAATTATTATTATTATTACAATAATCCATGAGCAAATGTACATTAATATTTTAAATTTATTACTTATTTAGTTGATGTTAACTATTCTTTGTAATTTACATATTATATACCTTTTAAAAGTAGTGAAATCTCTCCCCCCCTCCCAAACAAACCTTTTCAAGGTAAAAGGCTGGCAAGTATAAGGTCGTTTCTTCATGTAAAAATTAAAGATTAATTTTACAACTCTTGATAACCTTAATGTAAATAAAACTCTTAATAACACTTATGCAGACAAAACCAAACTTTTATTAACATTCATACAGACAAAATAAAAATTGTTAGATCTTACTCTAAAATTTAACTTTAATTTATATAGACAAAATACTAGTAGCTTTACTGCATACTCTTAAGACGTGTTGATATTATAATCGTCAGATCAACAAATAATATATCTTCTTTCCTCTTGTGAATAAGTGATCGAACACAAATACTGGAAGAATATGTGATACTTATAGATCAAGTTGGAAAACAAATAATTATGTTAGGATGAATGTCTTCTTTTACCTCTGCAATGAGTTAATCACAATCACTCAAATCATGATGCTTATACATTAAGCTAAAAAATCCGAAACTCTCATGTATGAATATATGAACGTGTAACCATCTTCGCGTTAAGGGTCTGTTGGACAGATTACCATTTCTTTAGTGTCACTTCTCCTTCGATTATCTATACCTTCGATTTGACATAAATTCTCATTTTCATTTTAAGAAAATAAAGTTATGATATCAATAAATAAATTGGCAAGTTTTTTGCTATAAAAAATAATTGTTTTCAAATAAATAAATAACCGATTAAATTGAGGAAGGATTATAAATATATGTGTTCATATAAACACTCAATCCAATTGCAGCATGTGAGAAGGTGGATAGCCTGTGAAAAGGTACAGTCGGGTACAATTAAAACTTTGAATAATTGCGACTGCTGCCACGTTCTGTACATGTAATAGAATGGTATGATGTTCTTACTTGACATTATCACATGACAAATGTGCCCATAATATGTAGTAATATCATGTTTGTCTAAAATTATTATGTAATTTAACAAGATTGTTTCGCATCATGAAAACTTTTTCATTTATTTATGGAAGCTGAGAGCGGATGTACAATCTACTCTACTTAGTAATTCAGTAAATGTATTGCTATCCTTATTTCATTCAAAATCTATGTCCAGGACGATTATATACAATTATATATGAGATTTAAATTCTGTTGATTTACATACATTTAAAAAAAACAGGAACAAATTCTATCATGTAGAACGCAATTTTTTGACGGAAAAACTTGCCGCCCCGTCCTATCATAGATAACGATGTATACCATCTTTAAATTATGCAAGGTTAACCAAATTAACTTGTTAATGAAACACCGTTAAAAAATCTCTGAATCGATTTTTCATTCTATATGTATTTATTACTGTCCTTGACGAATTGTTGAAGAATTCAAACTTAATCTTGCAATCATTCTAAGCTCATTTTTGGTTATTTGTATGTATGTTTTACAAACCTCTGTTAGTATTATCGGAAGATTGCAGGAAGTTGATTAAAAATAATTGTAACTATTATTACATATTAAAAAAATGTTATAAAATAAATTTCTATGACTCTAGTTGGAAAATAAATCAAGTTTAAAAGTTTTAAATTAATATTTATGTAGTTTACAGCTTTTAGTTTCAAATCTTTACTTAATTAAAATCTTTACTTAATTAAAAAATTCCATTGTTTTTTATTATTTGAGGCCATTGGTCTCACAGTTTAATATAATGATTTGAGTATTACGCATTATAGGATAATAGGACGATAAATTAACTATATTAAAAATTTTATGATATTGATAATTACACTGACATTTAGTGGTTCATCGATTATCTATGATAGGACGGGGCGGCAAGTTTTTCCGTCAAAAAATTGCGTTCTACATGATAGAATTTGTTCCTGTTTTTTTTAAATGTATGTAAATCAACAGAATTTAAATCTCATATATAATTGTATATAATCGTCCTGGACATAGATTTTTCATGAAATAAGGATAGCAATACATTTACTGAATTACTAAGTAGAGTAGATTGTACATCCGCTCGTAGCTTCCATAAATAAATGAAAAAGTTTTCATGATGCGAAACAATCTTGTTAAATTACATAATAATTTTAGACAAACATGATATTACTACATATTATGGGCACATTTGTCATGTGATAATGTTATGTAAGAACATCATACCATTCTATTACATGTACAGAACGTGGCAGCAGTCGCAATTATTCAAAGTTTTAATTGTACCCGACTGTACCTTTTCACAGGCTATCCACCTTTTCACATGCTGCAATTGGATTGAGTGTTTATATGAACACATATATTTATAATCCTTCCTCAATTTAATCGGTTATTTATTTATTTGAAAACAATTATTTTTTATAGCAAAAAACTTGCCAATTTATTTATTGATATCATAACTTTATTTTCTTAAAATGAAAATGAGAATTTATGTCAAATCGAAGGTATAGATAATCGAAGGAGAAGTGACACTAAAGAAATGGTAATCTGTCCAACAGACCCTTAACGCGAAGATGGTTACACGTTCATATTTTCATACATGAGAGTTTCGGATTTTTTAGCTTAATGTATAAGCATCATGATTTGAGTGATTGTGATTAACTCATTGCAGAGGTAAAAGAAGACATTCATCCTAACATAATTATTTGTTTTCCAACTTGATCTATAAGTATCACATATTCTTCCAGTATTTGTGTTCGATCACTTATTCACAAGAGGAAAGAAGATATATTATTTGTTGATCTGACGATTATAATATCAACATGTCTTAAGAGTATGCAGTAAAGCTACTAGTATTTTGTCTATATAAGTATTATCAAGATGTTTAATTTCCATAATTAAATAACTGTATAGAATACAGCATTTATAATTTCGACTACATAAGAGTTGTCGAAGTTTGAAAATTAAAGTTGAATTTTAGAGTAAGCTCTAAGAATTTTTATTTTGTCTGTATGAATGTTAATAAAAGTTTGGTTTTGTCTGCATAAGTGTTATTAAGAGTTTTTTTTACATTAAGGTTATCAAGAGTTGTAAAATTAATCTTTAATTTTTACATGAAGAAACGACCTTATACTTGCCAGCCTTTTACCTTGAAAAGGTTTGTTTGGGGGGGGGGGGGTATACATATACATTCTTTTTTTTGAACTTTTGTATATTGTTATGATTTTTTCTATAGAAATAAAATTTTACTTTTTTCAGGAAGGAGCAACTAATGATAATGCTGAAGCAGAAGACTTGAGAGTATGGCTGGAGAGAAAAAGAGAGTTCAATAAAGGATTGGAAAAGCGAAAAGAAGAAAAGTGTAGAGAAGTGGCGGTTTTGGAAGAAGAGATAACAGAAGAAGTGGTAAAAGCAGCAGAGAGAGAAATGATACTTGAAAGAATAAGATTTAGAATTAGAGAAAGGAATGTAATAAAAAAATCAAATGTAAGAAAGTAAAAGCAATAAATAAGCGTATACAATTTAAATTTATTTAATTATTTTATTTTATTAAATTTTTGTTAACTAGTTTGTAGAAAAAAAAATTTTATTGTGCCCCCCATGCCCCCATCGTTTTCACCATGGATACGAGACTGCCTCTGTCTGCGCGCGCCACCTACGTGAGAGCATAATCACCACATTTCGCTCTGTTTTATCGTCGATATTGATGTATATAGTACGACGCTTCGTTATTCTCCAATGTGCACTTTTCTGAACAAAATACGGCTTCGTGTCACATTGTTTTTAGCCGAAATAAATTGTATGTTGTAGCTTATTTTCTTCTGCACGTGGGAAAACTTTGTTTTTGCCTGTAAATGTTCCTGATAATTTATTATAAATGGTTTTCCGTACAAGTTCGTTTGCTCGCTGAACTGTCGGTGCAGACGACGTTTTGGACCTAATTTTGTTATCACTGGTTATAAACTATAGAAAATTATTCAGCAACATATCTTAGTTTCCCCACGTGCAGAAGGGATTGAAGTTTTTTTGATACGTTTGTTATTAATAAATAATTAATAACAAACTCACAGTTTGTTCAGAAGAAGTAGCATCCGGTCTGTTAGTTCCTGAGGGCGCTTTGGTCGGGGTATAGAGCACTCTTAAGCATCATGATTTGAGTGCTGGTGATTAACTCATTTACGAGGTTCGAAGACATGCGTCCTAACATAATTATTTGTCTTCCAACTTGATCTATAAGCATTATATATTCTTCCAGTGTTTGTGTTTCAATCACTTATTCACAAGGGGAAAGAAGATATATTATTTGTTGATCTGATGACTTTATTATCAACACCTCTTAACAGCATGCAGTGAAGCTGCTAGTATTTTGTCTAAATAAGTGTTATAAAGATCTTTAATTTACTTAATTTAATAACTGTATAGGATAAAGCACATATAATTTCGGCCACATTAGAGTTGTCGAAATTTGAAAATTAAAGTTTAATTTTAGAGTAAGCTCTTAGAATTTTTTTTTTCAGTATGAGTGTTAATGAGAGTTTGGTTCAATCAAGAGTTCAAATTTTTGTTACATTAAGATTATCAAGAGTTGTAAAATTAATTTTTGATTTTTACAGGAAGAAACAACCTTATACTTGCCAGCCTTTTACCTTGAAAAGGTTTGTTTGGGGGGGGGGGGCAGATTTCACTACTTTTAAAAGGTACATAATATGTAAATTAAAAAGAATAGTTAACATCAACTAAATAAGTAATAAATTTAAAATACTAATATACATATGCTCAGAGATTATTGTAATAATAATTATTTTTTAGGCACAATTAATCTATAGAGCAAATAGATTTTTTAGATCATTATTATTCACAAAGAAATCTATCTTTTCCATACCACCTTCGAGGTAAATAAAACAGCGCGTTTTTTTTCCTTTATGGACACTAAATTTTATGCTAAGTTCCATAATTATTTGTCTCGCAAATATACATCAAAGAAATCTGTACGTATAAAATTATTGCTTCAAGTTCACATCGTATCCTTCACAATTGTTTTATCTATATTATAGTATTATGAATAATATTTAGTAAAAAAAGAACTATATGTAAGTTAGTTTCCAATATCCCTATGATTCCTTATGATATACGTATTATTATTTTTAATGCAAAAGACCTAATTCGGTAAATGTTTAGAAAATTGGAATGGAATTTAAACTTTATGAAAACTTGTAAAAAATAATGTCAATAAAGCTGTGGTATCCCCTGTAGGCCTAATCCACAAAATTGACACAAAACTTTATTCTATTTAACATAATTATTTACTTGATACAGATGGTATGAAAAAGTAAAGATCATTTAATGAAAAATAAATTTTTGGTTGATACGATAAACTTGAAATTTTTCATGATTTCCCTCTGATTAGTACGTTTAATGAAAACATAGTTATTTTCAATTTTCAGTGTGCCCTGAGTACAAGCAGTTTCTAGAATATGGGTTGAGCGCCTCTTTTCGCAATAGAAATGCATGTTCTTATTTCTAAAAGGTAAAAAGACCATACGAGTGGTTCAGCCCACAGCTTAGAGAGATAGTATAGGAATTTTGAAGATGGTATATTTGAGTAGTATTCAGATAATCGGAGATTAGAAATTTCAAAATTCAAAAATTCTAATTTTGCTGAGCCGTATCAACTTGAAAATTCTGATACTATCCCTCTGAGTGACAGGTTTGACATCTCATAAGTTCTTGTTACCTTATATAAAATAAAACATGCTTCTCCCTTCGGAAAAGTCTCGTTACGTCTGGAAACTTAGTGTACTTGCTCTCAAAATTGGGGAAAACTTGTAAACCACTTGTCTTCTGAACTTATATAATAATTATAAATCTTGAAAAAACATTTTTCACATCACTAGCTTTTCACAGGAATTCCTTCCCTTTATAACATGACAGTTGCGTAACCTCCCAATATAAATTGTGTAACAACTTTCTTGATTCTTAAACGATGAAATTACAACACTTTCACTAGCTTGTCACGTCACAAGAAAATTCTTTACTTCTATAACATGATAGTTGTAGGCCTTCATAAATTCTCGTTACCTTATACAAAGCAAAACATGCTTTTCCCTTGGGAAAAGTCTCGTTACGTTTGGAAACTTAGTGTACTTGCTCTCTCAAAATGGGGAAAAACTTCTAAACCATTTGTCTTCTGAACTTATATAGTAATTATAAATCTTGAAATAACATTTTTCACATCACTAGCTTCTCACAGGAATTCCTTCCCTTTATAACATGACAGTTGCGTAACCTCCCAATAGAAATTGTGTAAAAACTTTCTTGATACTTAAACGATGAAAATACAACACTTTCACTAGCTTGTCACGTCACAAGAAAATTCTTTCCTTCTATAACATGATAGTTGTAGGCCTTCTTTAGTTCTCGTTACCTTATAAGTAGTTAGGGCAGCGCTGATACCACGCCATGCTGATCCCACGCCACTTCCTCAGTCGGTACGGTAGATTTGCTCAGTGGGTAACTCAGTCAATAAAAGTAGGTCACCCCGCCAGCAGCGCCACCCAGTCGCGAGTTCGCCGCCAGTCTCCCCACCTAGTCGCGAGTACGCCAGTCTGCCCACCCAGTACGCCAGCATCCTCTCCCGGTCGCCCCTGCGCCCCTCATCCAGTCGGTATGATGCCCGCGAGTACGCCAGCCTCCCCACCCGGTCGCGCCAGACTCCCCACCCGGTCGGTACGGCCCCAGCCTCCCCACGCAGTCGCGAGTACGCCAGCCCGCGATGACAGCGCGCGAGTATGCCAGCACCACCAGCGCCACCTCGTTTTAAAAAGAGTTGAAATAAGTGTTTAAAAAGAGTTTAAATATTTGTGCTATCAGTTTTCTATTTTCACATTACAGCTTATACTTGAAAGCCTGTTTTAACATATGCGGGATGCTATGCAGATTCTCTCTAAGAGACCCTACGCCTTCGATCGATTACGTGTGAAACGTCGTCCGAAAAAATACTCTTGCTCCTGCGCTTTTCCATTTGATTTACACCTCCCCGCTTTGTGTAGAACCTCTGAAAATTTGCTCGAAAACAGCTCCCCCTCTCTTGCGCTTTCCATTTAGTTTTCACATCCCCACTTTTTCGAGAAAAGACTTAACACAGACTCTCTCTTAGAGACGCTTCGCCCTCGATTGCTTACCTCGAAAACATCATCCGAAAAAGTTCCCTTTCTCCTGCGCTTTTCCATTTGATTTACACATCCCCACTTTTTCGAAAACACACAGCGAAGGACTAGCTAGACCTTCTTATTGTAACGAACTTAACGCCGGCGCTACGTTTATGAGTATTGAAGACGCTTCCCTTTCTCTAGCGTTTTTCCATACATATCCATTACCCCCACTTTTAGATTTTAAGGATGGATTGACACTGCGAATAGCCTCCCACTCTCGCGCTTTAACATACATTTCACTAGCCCCCACTTTTCACAAATCTGTGATGCGAAAGGCAATTTTTCTAGCAGATTTATCCTTATTAATATATAAAGGAAGCGAAGTCTAGTTCATGTTTCTCTGTATATACGTACGCACGCAGTTACAGTGTTACCGTCTTGCTATTGGAAAGACCTTGGTAATTAATATTTTAATAATTTAGTATAGAGAGAGAGAGAGAGAGCGACAGAGAGAGCTAGAGAGAGAGAGAGCGACAGAGAGAGAGCGAGAGAGAGATATTTAAACCCCGAGCACATCGAGTGAGAAAAGTGTATAGTGCATTAACTCAGACATCATTGATTATAGCACGAATAATTGGAACTGTGGATTTGAATAAGTTGTGTTATAAAATTTAATAAGATGCTTCTATCGCTCGAACTGTGTGAATGGTTAGAAATGAGAATCTATGCATCTATGGCTCGAAACGTCGGCGAGAATAAAAAGTTCAAAATTGCTCGAAGAGATGCATAGATTCTCATTTCTAACCATTGTGCTATAAAGTTTCATATGATACTAGTGACATATGTGTACAACATCGCTCTACTCGAGCGCTATTTACACACTGTGCAATAACGAACCACTTAAATCACATGTATCTTAATATACTATTCTAGCTTATTCTCTCTCATATTCGCTATAACTCGCACTGATTCGTGCTCTTACTCTTATTCACGTATTCAAATAACTTCAATTCAACTAACAGAATTTTTCATGAAATCCTGAAAATATCTAATATATTAAAAAATAGTGACAAAGAGAACAAAAAATGTTAATTTACTAGTGTAATTATAATTATCATATTGTAAATAATAACAAGTTTTTTATTGTATAAAAATATAAATGATATACATATTTGGATTATATGTACATTATTGTATATGTTTGTATAATCATGTACAATAATCTAGAATGTAATGTATAATATTTTCCAATACAATAACACCGAATATAATGTATAGAGCGTCGAATGTAGTGTAAAATAATATCATATATATATATATATATATATATATATATATATATATAGTGTAAAATAAACAGTATATCTATTATAATTCATATATAACTAAAAAAATGCACTTTTAATATCAATACACACAATATCCTCGAGATTCTCCTCCATCAAATTGATGCATTCGGGTTCCAAGTCAATGTATTTAGGAGGCTCTAAGTCAATGTATTCGAGACTCCTGAGGCTCTAAGTCGATGCATTCAGGCACCGAGTCAATGCTAATCGGCTCCAAATTCTCCGACTCCCTATCGCTCTCATCCTCTATCGGCACCCAATAGATTGTATTGAGTGTACGGTATTGAGTCAAATTGATAAATCAATTACTTAAATATTTATTAGTTTCTTTGATTAATATTTTGATGAATAAATAATTTCAAGAATTTTAGCTTATTTCTTTAGTTATGGACGTGTTGAAATTTTTCAGAATTTACGTCTTACTTCTGTTAACAGCATTCGAAAACTGAGATGCATTTACTATGTTCCAACGATTCATCAAAAAGAGAGAGAGAAAGGTTAGCTGATATATTATCAGCATAGTCCCACAAAGTAATACGCTAGAGAGAATATTTTGTATACCTGTGTAGCGAGCGCACAAAGCATCTTCTGCTACACTACATCCCCTCCTCTCACTGTTACCGCTACAGTCATAGGATCACTGTTCTGTTTTACCCGTCGCGTGCGCGTATACTACAGTCTCTCTAAATCTCGATCCCTCTCTCTCTCACACAGGATCACTAACAACTTCCTGTTTTACCCTTCGTGTGCTATACATGTGAAGCACGTCTTCTGCTAAAGTCTCTCTCTCTCTCTCTCTCTCTCTCTCTCTCCGCATCTCTCTGTCACAACCAACAGGATCACTAACAAATTCCTATGTTACCCTTCTTTAAGCATATGTAAGAGAGCAAATTTGTGCGTGTGTGTGTGTGTGTGGGTGGGTGTAGGAAAAATGAGCATATATATATTTAACTCTTTGTTTTAATATAGAAATATCGATTATATTGTTTCTTAGGATCATGTCGGATATTGCAGAAGAATGCTCAAAACTGTTGAAGCTATTGGAAGAGGCTGAAAAATTACTGTTTTCTATTTCTGATTCATCTATAATACTACGATGAAAAAATCATTTTTCAAAGTCAATAAAGACTTTCAACAAAGTTCTCAAAACTGAAAAGTTATCAGTGCAGCAGAAACAGCGTATTTTATGCACTATTGCAAAAACCGAATATATGAGAGCAAGATTAAACATTAAGGTTCCAGGAACAAGAGGTGGTGGAGTACAAGAAGCAAAGAAAAAAGATATAATCATAGATCGCGTGCATTGGATTGATTTAAACAGTGCTTTTCAAAACCGTATGAGAACTGCTGTTATTGCAAATTTAACTCATATAGATCTTGTAAAATTCTTAGAAGATGCGGCTATTTTATTTTCGCGGAAAATAAAAAATATACTACGAACTAATACTCAAGCATTAAAGGTCAATACAGTTTTATCATGTAAATTTACAAAAACATGTGTTAAGAATGATGATGAAGAAGAGTGTATTGAATCAAAATACATTAATACTGAGAATCATCATATTTTACATAGCTCACCGTTAGATAAATGGTTTGAGAACAATGTCACTCAACCATTACTCACGCAAGTTGAAGAATTTCAAGAGCGTGACTCTGGTTGGAGTCTACAGTCTATAGAAAACATACAGTTAAATATTAACAAATTTAATCCAATGCGTAGTGGTGGCTCTTATATACCCTTGCCAATATATATTGAGAGAAAGAAAGCATGTATAAACGTTAAAAATATTGATAACAAGTGTTTTATATGGGCAATTTTGTCGGTCTTATATCCTGTACAAGGTCAATTTCATCCTAACAGATTAAGTAATTACTTCAAGTATAAAAATAAGTTAAATTTGAATGGCATTGAATTTCCTGTTTCATTAAAGAATATAGCAAAGTTCGAGAAGCAAAATAGCTCGATCTCGATAAATGTTTTTGGATTAGATAATGAAAATATCATTCCTTTCTATTTAACAGCCTGTAAAAAGAGTAATCATGTGAATCTTCTTTTACTAACGAGACAAGATATAGGTGAGCATGATGAATTGATTACTAAATCACACTACGTATACATTAAATATCTTTCCCGTCTAATTAGTAGTAATTTAAGTAAAAGGAAAAGAAAACTTTACGTTTGTGATAGATGTTTCAATTTCTTTTATAAAGAAGAGAATTTGATAGAGCATGAAAAATATTGTAAGACATTAAATAATTGTAAAATTAGATTTCCAAAGCCAGGGAACGATGTGATTGAGTTTAAAAATTATCAGTATAAGGAAAAGTTACCTTTTATTATATATGCTGATTGTGAGTGCTTATTAAAACCTATGAAGCAGGATGAAAAAATGAATACACAATCAGTACAGAGTCATGAAATTTATAGTATAGGATATTATCTAAAGTGTAGCTACAATGACTCTTTATCAAAATATTACTGTTATAGAGGTTTGCATACATCTCAATGGTTTGCTGAAGAGTTAGAAATTATTGGAGAGCAAATAAGTACTTTATATGAAAATCCTATACCAATGCCATTTTTAACTCAAGATGAAATGATTGAATATTACAATTCAAATACATGTTATATTTGTAAAAAGATTTTTTCAGTTGATAATGTAAAAGTTCGCGATCATTGCCATCTCACAGGAAAATATCGAGGTCCAGCACACGCTTCATGCAATCTAAACTATCAAGATTCCAAAATAATACCAGTCGTGTTTCATAATTTGAGTGGTTATGATGCACACTTTATCATATCAGATGTTACAAATCACTTTCCAGTACAAATTGATTTATTACCTTTAACAAAAGAAAAATATATTTCTTTTACAAAACATGTAGAAAATAGCAGAATAAAATTTAGATTTTTAGATTCATTCAGATTTATACCTTCTTCATTAGAAAAACTGGCATCGTATCTAGAAGATTACAATGTTGTTAATAAAGAATTTATCGACTTTAGCAGCGAGCAAATTAATCTCTTGACAAGAAAAGATGTTTTACCCTACGAGTACATTAGCTCATGGGAAAAGTTAGACAAGGATAAATTGCCTGAAAAAGATGACTTTTTTAGTATACTTAGCGACTCACATATATCCGATCAGGATTATGAGCATGCTCAGAATGTGTGGAATACATTCAATATTAATACACTTGGTGAATATTTAGATCTTTATATGAAAACTGATGTTTTGCTTCTAACTGATGTTTTCGAGAATTTTCGAGATCAAAGTATACGAGTCTACGGTCTCGATCCCGCTCAATATTACACAACTCCAGGCTTTTTTTGGGATGCAATGCTCAAGCATACTGGAATAAAATTAAAGCTGTTAACTGATATAGATATGGTGCTGTTTGTAGAGCGTGGAATCAGGGGTGGTTTAAGTCAATGTTCAAATCGCTATGCGACATCGAAACATAAATATATGCTTGATAAATACAATAAAGATGAAGAAAATCAGTTCTTAATTTATTTAGATGCGAATAATTTGTACGGGCACAGTCTTTCACAGTATCTTCCATACGATGAGTTTGAATGGCTTGAAAATTTAGATGATTTCAATTTATCGAGTGCTAGCTCTACTGATCCATACGGTTTTATTCTCGAAGTCGATTTAGATTATCCAAATAGTATACATGACGATCACAATGACTTGCCATTCTGTCCTGAACATGCGAAACCACCAGGATGCAAGCATGAAAAACTCTTGGCTACTCTCGAATCTAAAAGAAATTATGTGATACATTATGTGGCTCTAAAACAGGCTCTTTCACATGGCTTGCAACTTCGCAAAATTCATAGAGTTCTGAAATTCAAACAATCACCTTGGCTCAAATCATACATTGATTTAAAAAGCAGTCAGGGATCTGTTGCAAAAAATGAATTTAAAAAAAATTTTTTTAAATTAATGAATAATGCTGTATTTGATAAAACTATGGAAAATGTTAGAAAACGAGTAATAGTGAAACTTATGAGTAAATACGATGGAAGATATGGGATTGAGACTCAAATTTCAAGTCCAACTTTTCACAGCAGTGCAATATTTAATGAGAATTTAGCTGCTATACAAATGAATAAAACTGATATATTGATGAATAAACCAATTTATGTTGGACTTACAGTTCTAGATCTCTCAAAGACCCACATGTACAACTTTCATTATAACTATATGCGAAAAGAGTATAAAAATAATTGTAAATTACTCTATACCGACACTGATAGTCTCATTTATGCCATTAAATGTGATGATTTTTATGAAGATATGAAACGAAATATTGACAAGTTTGATACATCGGATTATCCTTTTTATGTCTACCCATGCAATAGAAGGCTTTGACATTACCTTGTTTTTCACAGGCAATATCATCAAATACGAAAATTGAGTTTGGTTGAGCTTCATCGGGTGAAACGACAAGATCATGTTCGCCGAAGGGAAAATATTCAATGCCATCGAGAGGCTCGAGAAGTTTCTCCAAAAATTTGTATTTAGGTTGATTTAGAGATTTTGAGTATACGTAAATGTTTTCAAATGTTAAACCATTTGGATGAATGATGAGAGATAGGAGAGCATTCGTTTTTCCACAGTTCGATGGTCCACAAAATACTGCTCTTATACTGTTTGGCAACAATTTTCCATGACGATGCTGTATTTTTTGCTGCTGTTGCTGCGTAAAAAGATCGAAATTTATCACTGGTAGTTTTGCGGACTGCTTCTTCAGATCCATCTCGAGTACGACTAACTCAAAATGTTATAAATATGAGTATTTATAATTTTTCAGTTAGTCTCGCGTGAGCTTTTCTCGAGAAAGCATCATGCAAAGAAAAAGAAAACAAGGTTCAGGTTTTGTGAATACATCGATAAACAAATTACCTATTGAACTTCATCTGCCTGGCTATAATTACTGCGGTCCGGGCACCAAACTAGCAAAACGTTTAGCTCATGGTGATTCTGGAATCAATCCTCTAGACGTCGCTTGTAAGGAACACGATATTGCTTACTCAAAGAATCGAGACAACATTCAAGAGAGAAACGCTGCTGATCAGATTTTAGCAGAGAAGGCGTGGAACAGAGTGAAATCTAAAGACGCTAGTTTGAAAGAAAAAGCAGCATCTGCTGCTGTAGCCGGTGCTATGAAGTTAATGTCAAAGTTTGGTATGGGTATTGGAGGCTGTAAAAGAATTTCAAAGCGAAAAAAGCGTGGAAAGAAGATTACACTAAAAAAATTAGTCAAGACACTATCAAAATCTGCCATTGCTGACAATGATTCTCGCTCAATGATTAAATCAGCATTGAAAACAGCTCGAGAGCAAGTGAAAAAAGTTGGTGGAAAAAGTAAAGTTGCCGTTCCACGCATACTATCCATACCTAGCAAAGTAGGTGGTTTTCTTCCAGCGCTCATTCCGCTTTTTGCTAGTTTAGTGCAGTAGGATCACTTGCAGGAGGAGCAGCTGGAATAGCTCAAGCAATAAACAGAGCAAACACTGCTAAGAAACAAATGGAAGAACAAAAAAGACATAATGGGAAAGTTGAGAAATTGATGCTTGGTAAAGGGCTGTTCTTGAAACCTTATCATAAAGGATTCGGAATCTCTATGAAGAGTAAAACAGGAGGAAGAAAACAAAAACTTCGTTGAAATAAGACTACCAAAACGTGCTCTAACTAACTACGATCTGCTCATGTATGCCAAGTTAATGAAAATAGCACATTTTCGAGGAGTTTTTATGCGAAATGCCTTACCTTCAAATGGTTCGCGTGTCAACGAATCGGCAATAATCAATCTAGATAATGCAAGTGGATCCGGCACGCATTGGGTAGCTTATCGAAAAATTGATAACGATGTTGTATATTTTGATAGTTTCGGAGACTTGCAACCGCCTCTCGATCTCATGAACTATTGGACTGTTCCTCAAGTAAAGTACAATTATCAAAGTTATCAAGCATTTTCAACTTACGTCTGTGGTCATCTCTGTCTCAAATTTCTTTGCCATCAGCTTAATCGCAAGGATAATTTCATACTATATAAAAACAAACCGATTCGATAATTCAAATTAGTCTACTCACGATGGTTGCTCAGTCGATGACGCTCAGCCTTTCAGGCACTTCCTCAATCCTTGAAACACACTATTTTCCTCCCATAGAACTGGATAGTGATAAACAGTACAATATTGGACTTGTTGAACTACTCACTTTTAATTCTATACCAAACATTGACGTGAACTGTAACAAGTTTTATGTTGGTCAAGAAGTCGTTGAAATTCCTAGTGGCAGTTATGAGATTGAAGATATTGAGCGAACACTACAAGGACTCCTCGATGCTCGAGGTATAACAATTACTATCAAGCCTAACAGTAATACTTTGCGCTGTTCGATTGCGTGCAGTCGTGAAATAGATTTTCGACCACAAGGCTCTATTGCTCGTCTCCTAGGCTTCACTCCAAGAATTTTGAAACCCTATATAAGTCATGATTCAGACTTACCTGTAACCATTCTCAAAGTAAACTCTTTACGAGTCGAATGTAACATTACATCACTTACAATTCCGTATAGTAGATCAAGATGGTGATTTAATTAATCTCCGAGGAGAAGTTATTACAGTTCGATTGCATCTAAAGAGTGTTTAAAATGGGTATAGTTTTCAATACAAAGAAAAGCTATATTAACGACACAGCATGTCGTCAGCCAGTCAGTCGCAAACGAGTGATCAAACGATTAACACGTCAAAATCTGCAGTTTCTACAAAATCTTGGTCTCAAAGTGCAGCGTGGTGGTGGAGGAAGAGGAAAAAAAAATAAAATTGAAAAAATAAGTTGTACATTTATCTGCTTCTGTTGTGTGAAAGATGGAGGAAATTCTTAATGTACAAGCTGCAGTCATCTTTGACGAGTCTGTTTCGCATTATGAGGTTCACGCACATCAACTATACACATCACTCCCATTCAATAATAGCGATGAAATTCGAATAGCAATTCAACATCAAGATTTGTGTGTCCTACCATCTAAAAGTTCTCTACACATTTGTGGTAAGATTACTCAAGCAGATGGTCGTGCTCTAACAGCAACTCATACTGTAAATAATGCCATCAGCCATCTTTTTGAGGAAATTCGATATGAGATGAACGCGATTGAGATCGATCGCTGTAAGAACGTTGCTATAACAACTTTGATGAAAGGTTACACTTCTTTCTCACCAAGTCAGCTAAAATATCTTGAAAATTCTGGTTCGACTGACGCTTCTGAGTTGGGAAAAATAACCGATGAGAATGGAAACTTTGATGTCAGTATTCCTCTGTCATTGATTTTTGGCTTCGCCGAAGATTATCACAAAATTGTAGTAAATGTAAAGCACGAACTCATTCTCACAAGATCGAGAAGTGATTTCAATGCTGTTGTGCAACAGTCTACAGCAGCACAGGGAGCTGCAGCGTCCTACGAAAACTTTAAAATTGAGCTCGCTCGTATAGAGTGACTAATCCCTTACGCCGTACTATCAGATCGGCGAAAAATACAATTATTCAACTACATTCACAAAGATGCACCCATTCCTATGAGTTTTCGTTCGTGGGAATTGTACGAGTATCCAGTTCTTCCAACAATAAGACAGCATGTTTGGACAGTGAAAACATCAAATCAATTGGAAAAACCACGCTTCATCATTCTCGGCTTTGAGACAGGGAGAAAAGCAATAAGCACAATTAATGCTAGCTTATTTGATCACTGTAATATAAGTAATGTAAAACTTTTCCTCAACTCTCAGAGTTACCCGTACGGAAACCTTAATCTTGATATTTCAAATAATCAGTATGCCTTACTTTACGATATGTACGCAAATTTTCAAAATGTATATTACGCTGAAAGCTCAATAGTAGATCCGCTTTTGAGTAAACAAGAATTTAAGGATTTAGCACCTCTCATCGTCACTGATTGTTCCAAACAAAATGAGTCGCTTAAACAGGTAGCCGTAGACGTCCGTCTCGAATTTGAATGTAAAAATAATGTATCTGCGAATACTACAGCTTATTGCTTAATTTTATACGATCGTATTGTCACATACAATCCTATAAGTGGTGATATAAAGAAACTTGTATGAAGCTATATAAAGCTTGTATGAAAAACTAATTAGTTAGTGTGAAGGCAACAATCATGGGTCAAAGTAACAGTAGTGAGTCTGCAGACAAGCAGCAACCGAAAAAGAAAGATGATGGTAAATCCAGCTCAACTCAGTGGAAATATTACAAGGCTATAAAAGATTCTGATCTTATTTTTGAATTAAAGAAACAAAAAAAATGAATATTGGACCCTCCTTTACAAGACTAGATACAAACGCTGGCTATATATATAGGGACAATTCAAATGAATATGTCAGTCGATTGGGATTATTCATAGCTGAAACAATACAGTGTAAAATGGATAAAAAGGGTTCTTCGTGGAAGAATCAGAAAGGAGAGGAATATCAATTTCTCGACGAGTCGGAAAAATTGAATGAAAAAACTTCTCCTCCTCGCTCAGAAAATAATACAACTACTACTTACAACGATTCGAAAAAACAACAACAACAACAACAACAACAACAACAACAACAATACGGTTTTGAAAATAATTTTGATCCTTACAAAAAATCATTGTCAAGTTCTGACTGCTACAATAATAATAAAGGATTTGAATATTAATTCATGATGAATGTCGATGTATTCGGACGACATTTGAATAATTTCAAAGGACCTCCCGGCATTGGATATAAACTCACTGCTGATAGTCAGTATAGTTTAGAAGACAAGAGACTGTGCAATGTAGCAAATCCTAAAGAACTAAACGACGCTATAAATTTAATCACTCTTCACAGTGTTACTCAAACTGTAAAATCTGATTTACAAACTGAAATATCTAAATTAGATGAAATAGTTGAGTTACATAGAGATGAGATTGATGAAAAGTTGAGAACACTTACTACTAATATTGAGACAATTAACAAACTTTTACTTGAAATAAAAGAAAAAAGTGAACATGGATAAGTATTCTAGCAACACAAACTCTTTTCCCGGAAAGCATGGTTATGACAAGTTGGATGATAATAATACAACGAAGGATCAGAAAAATAAAGATTCTGTTTGGAAAAAGTGTACTAGTATATACTCAACCAATAATCATTCTTGTCCTAAACAAGAAGGTTACAA
This sequence comes from Philotrypesis tridentata, assembly GCA_018906965.1. Taxonomy (NCBI): domain Eukaryota; kingdom Metazoa; phylum Arthropoda; class Insecta; order Hymenoptera; family Pteromalidae; genus Philotrypesis; species Philotrypesis tridentata. Next base: position 25,143 of record JACCIB010001196.1, read on the forward strand.
AAAACTCTGAAAAATCAATAAAATAGTTGTAGATTTTTGAAAAAATAAAAAAATGTTTACATAAAAATAGCTTTTGTTTTTTTCCTCCTCATTTCCTGATCCCACATCCTGGTGATGGGGGGCTGGCGCGGAGGTGGCGTACTCGCACCGAGGTGGCGGCGGGATGGGTGGGGGCGCGGGCTGGCGTACTCGCGACTGCGTGGGGAGGCTAGGGCCATACCGACCGGGTGGGGAGTCTGGGGCGACCGGGTAGGGAGGCTGGCGTACTCGCGGGCATCATACCGACAGGATGAGGGGCGCTGGGGCGACCCGGTAGGGATGCTGGCGTACTGGGTAGGCAGACTGGCGTACTCGCGACTAGATGGGGAGACTGGCGGCGAACTCGCGACTGGGTGGCGCTGCTGGCGGGGCGACCTACTTTTATTGACTGAGTTACCCACTGAGCAAATCTACCTTACCGACTGAGGAAGTGGCGTGGGATCAGCATGGCGTGATATCAGCGCTGCCCTGACTACTCTTATACAAAACAAAACATGCTTTTCCCTTGGGAAAAGTCTCATTACGTTTGGAATCTTAGTGTACTTGCTTTCTCATAATGGGGAAAAACTTTTAAACCATTTGTCTTTTGAACTTATATAATAATTAAAAATCTTGAACAAACATTTTTCACGTCGCTAGCTTGTCACATCACATCACATCACAAGAAAATTGTTTATAACCTGATAGTTGTATGCCTTCCCATAAAACTTGAAAAATAAAAAAGATCATTTTAACAAAGAATCAGTTCACAAAATCTTTCATTATATTATGTACGATTTATAAAAAAATAAAACTAAATACTTATCTAATTGTAGCCTATTAGTCATGGTTGTGAGATGTCCTAAAATATCAAAATAGCACTGTTTTTATAAAATATATATTTAGGTTAAATTTTACTATATTTTTACTGATTTTTAAAATTACTTATAAATAGAATTTTTTGCTGATATATTAATAAACTCTGTTATTGTAATCGTCATCTGCACCTCAAACTGTATAAAAGTATATTTCTTTAACATGACAGCATGTGTTATTGTATTGCATAATACAAAACGTCTGCATCTGCATATAAAAATGTCTGCTCGTCTGCATTTGCACACATATAAACTGTATACATACAATAGTATACGTAGAGCTGACGTCACACGATGACGTACTTCCGCGGAGAACATTTTCTCCGGGAGAAGAATTTTCGTATAGGAGAATTCGTGATGCCGAACTTTCACTTCGCAATAACTTTTGATAGAAGCAATTTCACAAAATATGACCCCGATGTCATTTTGTTAGTTTTGTCGCAAGCTTTCATCTGGGTGCTCATATACAACGAACAAAGTTGTCAATGCGAAGATAACTGTATGTCGAGTTTTCAACAGGGCTAATTTAATGTATATATAGGGTCTGGCTTGCGCCCGACGGCGGCGTACGTACTGACGTACCTTATACTTGCCATCGTGGCGCTACCGCGCCCCTTGATTATTAGTAAGTAAGATTGACAATAAATTCAATAAATTTATTAAGCTAGGCAAGGACCCGACTGCTTTTAGCGAAACTAGAAATATTGTATATAAAATTGATTGTGCCGACTGCGATTTAACTTATATATGTGAAACTAAACTTAATTTACAAATTTACAACATTATTGAATATTAATTATTAAACATTTTGTAATTTTACATACAATAACGCGATCTTTCAAAAGTATAACGCTTAGTCTGCGTTTCGCAAGCTCAGCGTCAGCTGAGCTGTTACTTTTGAAAGTGTGACAATTAACGAAACTCATGCATTGACATAATCAATGCTGTCATTTGAATTTTGAAATGACTGTTTCTTGTTTCAAAATAAATAACGTCATAAGACGTTACACCTCAGGGCCTAAGACATTGAAAGAAAAACGTCGCACTTACAAAGTAACCTCCTTATAATTATGCTAAATAAACAGTTTTGTGGCCATAAAACGCAAAATATCCTATGTGAAATGTACAGTTCAATTTGTAATAACAATATGTATAATTTCGCTCAAAAGCGTCGTAGCGCAGTCTGTGTAAGTATTATACACAAAAAAGTAAAAATTTGATCTATTGTACATTTAAATACTAATATTAACTTCATTATTTTTCACAGTTTCAGCTTTGGCAACACAGCCTCCAATGTAAGAAGGCAAAACGCACATCGAGTACTCCTCCTCCTGAACCTAGTGTTCAACAGCACCGCTGGAGTTTCGTCTATGTAAAAATATTAAATAATAACATCCAAATTATTTTTATATTCATATATTAACCTTTGTTTTTTTTAAAATGCTTCTATTTCACTTTTCAGTTTCAGGATTGGATAAACACCCGATCTTGGCGCCAATGCGAACGACTTCGCAACGACCGACTTCAGGAAGGCACCAACGAACCTGCAGCCGACACATGGGGCATCGCAAGCCTCATGTTCTATGAATTGAAAGTGTATAATAATGCAACACACCGTGTTTATATCGAGGTTTTCAAAGACTTTTACAATATATGTATCGGACCAAAATTTGTGTCCCGATATGACTGTAACAATATATAATATATTTATATTCCTAAAATAAAACATTGTTATTTTTATTTTTTCCTTTTTCTTATACTTTCCTATTTTCCCTTCACAAAGAAACAAAAGAAAATTACATCCTGTATGCAATTCCCTCGGCGCCTAAAACAATGTCCAGTAACGTTAAAATTAATCATAAAAATATAAATACACAAAAAAAAGAAAAATAAACATTTAAGAAGTACTAATCTAGTTGTTTGAAACTGACTCTATCGCTCGATGATGGTAGATTGAAAGGTTAATAAAATGCGTCTCTTCGAGCTAAAATGTTTATACTACGCCAAACGTTTCGGGGTAATTTTACCCCCTCATCAGTGGCTAAGCAAAATATTAAATTTTATTATTAAGTTTTACAAATAGAATTTACAATAACTAAAAATATAAATTACCAAGTTTAAAAATGAGTCGTGCGCTACATCGACGACGTAAAAACGCAGACAGCGCTAAAAATTACAAATCGCAAATTTAAAGAAATTACAAAAGAATTTAAACGTTACAAAAATCGCTACAAAAAATTAAGCAACTTACAAAGAGTGACGCTCGAAAAACTTTAAACAAAAGTAATAAACGCGACCGGTGCCACTCGGTGGTAATGTGGCACCGGCCAAGGACGAAAGTCAACTAAGTTTACAGCTAAAATCGATCTTATATATATGTTACAATACATCGGTCAAACTGGATTCTAATACAATTAAACGTGTATAAAATGCAAAAATAAGGCGAATATTGTAGCCACGAAAGCCGCAGAGCTCGCTAAGTGTATCCAGAACACATAGCACAACAGAGGTGACACGAGCTGTTATTCATGTAGTAGATCGGAGAGCCCGCGCTGCTCCGCACGCAACGCCCCTACCATGACTGTATCACTATATAGTACAGTATGGCTAGGCCGTTGCCCCGGCAACCCGGTTCTCCGACCTCCCACTTGGGATGTGCCGCTCCGGCCCGCCAGCCAATCACCATTGAACACGTGTTGGCTGAACTGAAGAGAGCCCGAAGCGGTGAGCCACCTCTCTCCGCGTCCTAAACTCCTGGTACAATCTGCTCGCTGCCGAGCCTCCGCAATCACAACACTCGACAATTAATGTTTATTAGGACTAACTTTTAGATTTGAAATAACATTCTTGTAACTGGCTTTGAGGAGGCACGTGTCCTCAGCCCTATTAAGCGTGCCATCGAAAAACTGTATATGGAGCATCTCCGAGAACCGTCTACGGAAAATAGACTGCTCTCTGTCAATTATTTTAATATTGTTAAAATCAAAACTATGACCAGTCTCCAACGCATGTACTGCAAGAGGGGAATTCAAATCCCTTTTCTCTATATACCTCTTATGTTCGTATTGCCTAGTTTTTAAAGGCCGATACGTTTCTCCGATATATGTTGATTCGCAATCGGAGCAATCGATTTTATAAACCACGTTCCGTGTGTCACCCACCGCAGTAGGGTCTTTACCAAGTTTTATAAATTTGTTAAATTTATTGGTAACATTATTAACTAACCTCACGTCATTATTTTTAAATACGGACCTTAATTTATCATTGAACCCTTCGTAGTAAGGGAACACACCATAGCCTTTTCCCGAGTGTAAATTATTGTTACTATTGCAATTAGAAGTGTCAATATTGCTCGTGTCTGTGCCTCTCAATGCGGCCCTTGAGATGCCCAAATTACGTGCAATCCGCTTTTTGCTAAATTTCTCAATAAAATCGGGAGGATAATCATTAGCCATTAAGATTTTTTTCGCCTTTTCAACGTTCTCACAGTGGAAACGAGGATCCGACAATAATATTGCCCTATCAAATAGATTGGATATTATTGCTATTTTTTGACTTTTTGGATGATGGGAGAAGAAATTAATATATCTGCAAGAAGCTGTGTTTTTTTGGTACCAATTAGTAAATATTTTGCCGCTAGAATCATGAAAAATAGAAATGTCAAGAAAGTTAATACTATTGTTTTCTTCAATTTCCGAAGTGAATTGAAGGTATTCGTTGTAATTATTAAAAACAGATAACACCACCTCAATCTCCCCTCTGTCCAATATCAAAAAACAGTCATCCACGTATCTGCGAAAAAGTCGAACGCTAGATTTTGTAATGCTCAGACAATGCTCCTCAAGGTCCTCAAGAACTGCATTTGCAAATACGGGACTCGAGCAAAAACCCATCGGGGCGCCAGAAACCTGCTTATAAAAATTGCCATCAAATACAAGATATGTACAATCGAGAAGGGTTTTTATACCGTCAATAAATTCGTCCTTAGACATGCAATTCAAACATGAAAGCCACTTCCATCTCTTCTCTATCGCTAACAAAATTGCATCTTTTGGCAAGCTCGAAAACAAGGAAACTACATCGAATGACGCGAAACAGTATTTATCGGAAATATCTATATTAATCAAATCTAAAAGTTAGTCCTAATAAACATTAATTGTCGAGTGTTGTGATTGCGGAGGCTCGGCAGCGAGCAGATTGTACCAGGAGTTTAGGACGCGGAGAGAGGTGGCTCACCGCTTCGCGCTCTCTTCAGTTCAGCCAACACGTGTTCAATGGTGATTGGCTGGCGGGCCGGAGCGGCACATCCCAAGTGGGAGGTCGGAGAACCGGGTTGCCGGGGCAACGGCCTAGCCATACTGTACTATATAGTGATACAGTCATGGTAGGGGCGTTGCGTGCGGAGCAGCGCGGGCTCTCCGATCTACTACATGAATAACAGCTCGTGTCACCTCTGTTGTGCTATGTGTTCTGGATACACTTAGCGAGCTCTGCGGCTTTCGTGGCTACAATATTCGCCTTATTTTTGCATTTTATACACGTTTAATTGTATTAGAATCCAGTTTGACCGATGTATTGTAACATATATATAAGATCGATTTTAGCTGTAAACTTAGTTGACTTTCGTCCTTGGCCGGTGCCACATTACCACCGAGTGGCACCGGTCGCGTTTATTACTTTTGTTTAAAGTTTTTCGAGCGTCACTCTTTGTAAGTTGCTTAATTTTTTGTAGCGATTTTTGTAACGTTTAAATTCTTTTGTAATTTCTTTAAATTTGCGATTTGTAATTTTTAGCGCTGTCTGCGTTTTTACGTCGTCGATGTAGCGCACGACTCATTTTTAAACTTGGTAATTTATATTTTTAGTTATTGTAAATTCTATTTGTAAAACTTAATAATAAAATTTAATATTTTGCTTAGCCACTGATGAGGGGGTAAAATTACCCCGAAACGTTTGGCGTAGTATAAACATTTTAGCTCGAAGAGACGCATTTTATTAACCTTTCAAGTACTAATCTAAACTTAAGGAAAAAATACTACATTTCCTCTGTGAACTTAAGTTTCTGTCAGGTAAAAGTGCAGGTAAACGATCAGGAATAGGTGGAGATTGTCTTTTAATAAAAGATGTATCTTCTATTGCATTTTTAATAGGCCTCGAAATTATTCGTGGACTATCAATCTTAATTTGCTCTAAAATAATACCATCGACTTTATTATTCTTATTATTAAACCCTTTCTTAAATTTTCTAAAATTCCTTGCATCTGTTTTTTGCAGTGAAATAAATAAATGCGTGATTGAGCTAAATAATGCTCCAAATAAATGTATAGACCATCCATAAATAGCGTGTAAGGCATATCCTCTAATAATAGTATCAATAGTCAGTTTTATTATATTTAAAATAATTAAAATCATAATTATTACGGATGATAATCAACCCCAACTTGTCAGTCTATCGATGATTTTTTTCCAAGTATTTTCAGCAATATGCGTCAGTGTATTTTCCGAAAAGATATTTTCTCCTGTAAATTGTCCAGCTACATCCCTCGCAACAATGTTTAACAATGCCACTTTCTCCATAGGAAACATCAACTGTTGCCGTAATGAATCCAAATCCTCTTGCGCATAAACTCCACTCGTAGCTAAATTATCAACTGACTTAAATTGCAGTCGTATGGTAGTATCCGGTTTCAAAATATTTGGTGATCCCGTTAATACTGGTTTTGGTGTTAATTTAATCCAATTTTCCTCAACCTTATAAAATGTAGGAATAATAGAATTACAATCAGTCTGCATGCCTTTTTTTATTAAAATATGCGTCTTGGGCGTTAAAAACCAAGTTTCATTACCCACTAAAACTGGTAACTGATTATAACATCCTTCGAGATGTAAAATTTTAACAGTTCTTGGTATACATTTAATTAAATGTACTGCTTCACCAGCCAATTTTGCTATATAGCCAGGTTTTTTCATAATATTGTATGCAAATTCATCTGGAGAAATGGATGCAATGGATAAGGAATTTTGTATAACTTTTCTTTCAAGTTCACATTTTTCACTAATTAAATTAATATATAAATCATTAATTTGACTTCTTAAATGTCTTTCAACATAAACAAATTTAGAATTTATATAAGTAAAAATATCTAAATTAAACTTATTAACATCTACAAAAGTAGAATCTGCATCATAATAATAAGCATTCATATTACTATTTTATTCTAAAATAAATAATTTTGGATGTTCGGTACGAATAATTAATCTGTCATAATGCAATTCTGTATTTTTTATCGCCAAAGCAAAAGTAGTTTCCTTAAAATTAACCGCAAAAACTATTTCCTTGTTTTTATCACTAGAATATTTAGTAGCTATGCCCTTAAATAATATATCAAACTTATTTTTAAAACAATTACCTTGCGGTAAAACGTCCCAAAAAGTAAAACCACCTTCAATATCCACACAATGTTTATCAGAAAATTTACAAACTACTCCTGAATATAACATTAATTTGTCTGCATTTAAATTTATTTTCGCATTATTTTGCATTAACGTTATTTTAATTGAACAAAAACTTTATTCCATGAACCAAAACTATCCGCATAAGAAGCACCTGAGCAAGATTTTCCTGCTGCACTTCCCGCAAAATCTATACCTTTTGATGTAGTTGAATTTATTTTTAAATCAGAAATAATATGTGCCTCATCATACTTAAAAATCCCTGTCTCATGAATAGATTTACATTGTTCATGACTTATTTCTTTAATATATTGTTGTTCTGAATTTTCCGTAGGTATTAAATGACCAAATATTCCGCATTCAAAAACTGTTCGATGAAGTATGTGTGAATATGTGTATAACACAATATTCAAAGACTTTATCCCTCGGTGTTTTTTAATATTATATAAAAGAGTCTATCGATCTCTCCGAGGCAAGTGTTGGGAAAAAGGTAAAAATTAATTTATACCATTTTTCCTTTTGTTTCGACGTTTCGGTGAACACTGTCACCCTCTTCAGGAAAATATAGAGGAGCACAACAGCCTACAGATCGAAATGTGTTTCTTCCCCGGCCAATCTCAGGCGGGGGAAGGAGAAGCGAGAAGCAATGAGACGGACTATTATTGTTCCGGCTTCCTCGACTACTATTTCAATAATTTGATTATTAGTATTTGAGTATTAGTAGTCGACTACTGTTTCAATAATTTGATTATTGAAACAGTAGTCGAGGAAGCCGGAACAATAATAGTCCGTCTGCTTGCTTCTCGCTTCTCCTTCCCCCGCCTGAGATTGGCCGGGGAAGAAACACATTTCGATCTATAGGCTGTTGTGCTCCTCTATATTTTCCTGAAGAGGGTGACAGTGTTCACCGAAACGTCGAAACAAAAGGAAAAATGGTATAAATTAATTTTTACCTTTTTCCCAACACTTGCCTCGGAGAGATCGATAGACTCTTTTATATAATACTGTTCGATGAATTTCAATTTTACATTGAATAATTGAAACTAATCGAAAATCAGCTATTTGTATCAATTCTATAGCAACATTAGTAGAATTTACTTGCTCATCTTGAAAATCACAATCTCCAGAATCCAGTAATGAATATGTTGTTATGTTAGGTGAAGAGGAACCACAATCATACCCTATGATTGCCCCATTTAATTTGAAACACAGTATGAAAATAATAAAATTGATGATCAACATTTTCCTCCTAAAACAAAGAAAATATATTAGTTTTTCTTTTTATACATTATTAATTTATTCGCATGAACTGTATTTGATTTTCCATTTTTATCTATTACAATATTATTATTACCCAATACCTCAATAATCTCAAAAGGACCAATATTATGATTTTTTTCCAGTTTTCCTGGTTTTGGTTCTTTTACAAGCCAAACTTTATCGCCTTTTTCAAAAGTTACTGGATTTATATATCTATCATAATATTTCTTTGATTTTTCTTTTGAAATTATTAAATTTTCCCTTGCTAACTCAGCAATGTCCTTCATATTCATAATTAACTTTGCTAAATAATCATTGAACGATGGAATACGTTCGGAAACCTTTAAAGGTTCACTTGAAGGTAAACGAGGTGGATAAGCAAATACTAGTTCATACGGTGTAAATTTATGCGCACTATGAACACTAGTATTATAGTGAAATTGCGCAAATTCCAACAAATCATCCCACATAATCGTTTTTGTCGAAAAATTCTTCAAATATTCACATAAAGGATGATGAGCTCTCTCCAACGAGCCATTGGATTGAGGCGAAAAAGCAGTTGTTTCAATTTTTGAAAATTTAACTCGTTTCGCTACCGCTTTCAAAAGTTTACTAGTAAAATTTGCACCCCTATCTGTTAAAACTATTTTAGGAGAACTAAAAATACAAATGAATCTTTTAATAAATGCATCCGCGACAGTTTCTGCAGTTTGATCCTGTAACGGAACTGCCACTAAATATTTAGAGAGTAAATCTTGAATAGTTAAAATATATTTATTATTATTTTCAGTTATATTTAAAGGACCAACAATATCCATTGCAACCTTGTCAAATATTTTAATTGGTGTATCTGTAATCACCATTGGTTGCCTAGTTTTTACTCTTTTCAACTTATTTCTTTGACAATCATCACAATTTTTTATTCTATTTTCAATATCAGTTTTTAAATTTTCCCAAAAATATTTACTCCTTATTCTATTATACGTTCTGTTTACACCTGAATGACCCCCAATAGTACTAGAATGATTTTCTTGAAATATTTTATCTCTATTATGTATATCTACATATTCTATATAATTTAAACAAATAATTATTTTAATCTCACTATTTTTAAAAACTTCAAATAAAATGTCTTCAATATCAATCCAATTTAAATTAATTATTTGCAAATCTTTAGATATACTGAAACTATATATTTGTTTATTTAACATAATTTGTTTTAATGAACTAAAAATTTTATAAATATTATTTTTAAGAATTATTGCTGATTGACCTACATCTATGCATAATACAAATACTTTATAAACATTTAAATCTATGATTTCAATATCATTCACAATTCCCTTGAAAGTAATATTAAGTTTGTCTATAAATCTACTTGTATTTCTATCTAATGCTTGTTTATTTTTATCTATAAAATGTACTAAATTATCTTTCCTAAATTCTATAGATTTTTTTGTAAATACAATACTTTCAGATTTATTTTCACTTTGATATAATTTTCCTTGATCATTAAATATTGTACTTATAACCTTATTTCGTCTACTATATTTCCTTAGCTTTTGTTTAATTCGATCCTCATTTAATTTTTGAATTTTCATATCATTAATCAAAATTTCTTTACTATTTAAATCTTTCAACTCTTTTACTTTTTGAGCTCTCGTAACAACATTTACTTGACTATTTTCTATAGGATTTCTGGACAAAGCATCCGCATTAGTGTTGACTTTACCCGGTTTGTAAATAATTTCATAAACATAATCCAATAATTTTAAACGCCACCTTTGAACTCGCGAATTTTTATCTGCAGATTTAAATGACAACAATGGTTTATGATCTGTAATTATGTAAAATTTATTTCCATAAATATAATTTCTAAATGTTTTTACTGCAAACATAATTGCTAACGCTTCTCTTTCATAAGTATGATAATTTTTCTCTGCCGCTTTCAAAACTCTTGAAGCAAAAGCAATTGGCTTATCTTCCCCAATCTTTCCTTGAGAAAGGACACATCCTAACGCATAGCTTGACGAATCAGCTGTGATAATAAAAGGTTTGCTCATATCCGGAAATTGTAAAACCGGCGCTGAAGTTAATGCTTTTTTTAATTCATCAAAAGCTTTTTGTCTAACCTCATTCCAAAGTAATTTTTCCTCTTGTTTTAAAATTTGAATTATTGGTTTTGCTATGTCCGCAAAATTATCAATAAAATCATATAAAAAATTCTACTTCTTTTTGAAAAAACTTACATTTACTCATTTCTAACTTCAACCCTGCTTCCCTTAGTTTTCCAGCAATCAAATTAAACCGTTCGTTATGTTCCTCGATTGAATTCGCTACAATAATAATATCGTCAATATAAACAAAACAAAATCCTTTTTCTAATAAATCACCAAGTACCGAATTTAGAATTCTCTGAAAAACCCTAGGACTATTAACTAAACCGAAGGGAAGTACCTTAAATTCAAATCTCCCTCAGGGATGTACACTAAAGGCTGTCTTATGAATGTCTGATTCTTTCATTCTTACCTGATGAAAACCTGATACCATATCAATTGTAGTAAAATACTTATTTTTACCTATACTATCAAAAATTTCAGTGATATTAGTTTTAGCATTTAATTTTCTATAATCAATTACTAATCCCCATTTTTTTACCATCTTTAGTTAGACCTTTTTTAGGAACAACAAAAGCAGGTGCATTAAATGCACTAGTAGATGATTGTTAAGTACTCGCGCACGTGAGCTTATAGCACGTGAGAAATATCGGGGGAGCGCGCGACACGATAAACACTTAAAGCCTTTAACCGCGATTCAAATCTTCGCGCGATCGGGATACGGCGAAACTTTCACTTTTAAAAGAGCCACGAATTAATTTACGTTATGCAAAATAATTATGTTTTGTAAATTTACTCGAATTCTTACCTTTGGGTTCGATGAGCTGGGCTGCTTGGCTGAATAATACGCAGGACTGTGCCAAATTGATGCTTCAGTGCAAAAGATTATTTGGATGCAAATTGTTATTTGTGTGTAAATCCTCTCGTACGAATGTAATCAAGAAAAAGCGTTGCGCAACACACAGGAAAATAATAATGGAGTAAATAGGCTGAATATGCTATACTTTATTCTCGGTATTAAATGAACAAGCCACGCAGGCGTCTATTACAATGCTTAAGAAAACTGGAAAGATTCTAAACAGAAAAACTACGTGCACTCGGCTCGGTGGCTCAAGATGCTCTGCCGGAGGGCGTGCAATTATGCAGGGGAGAGAGCGCGTCACTTTCTCTCCCACTAATTGTTCTTACCTCTCCCCCATCCCTCTCTTCGCTTCATTAGCTACTTCGCTCTCACTTGCACTCTCGAACTTACGGTGAAGTCCGCCAGCGCATGGGAGGGCGAAGCGCTTGGTCAGCGTTTCGAGGGCTGGAGGAGAGGTACCGCTATCGCTCGTCTTTGTGCGACTTGGCGACGGCTGGGCGCATATTTTTGCACCTCTCTAATTACTTATGCGTTATGCGACGTTGCCAATTTGTACTTTGGCATCGGCACATAACATCCTCCCCCCCTTGGAAGGTTTGCCGTCCCGGCAAACGATGGTATCGAATGCAGGGTGGTTGGGGGTGGGTTGATTGAAGAATTCCCATTGTATGGGGGGTTTATCAGCCTTCTGATTATTTGTGCCCCTGGTGTTAGTTGAAATCTTATGTTATTGTTAGTGCTTATGCTAGGGGACGCTGGGGTCAACGTGCAATAAATGATTATAAAATTTATATATAAAAAAAATTATATTTATATTGTATTTGATTATATTGTATTGGTGTGTGTGTAGTAATAATAAAAAGAAATGGATAAAATTTTTTTTTTTTTTTTTTTTTTTTTTTATCGTCGTTGTGGTTTGCATTCCTGGAGGTGTAGTTGGTAGTGTGTTACGGCTATGGGTTTTCCACACAATCCATGTATCTTTTTGTTTTGGCGAGATTGGTAGATTGCCAAAAACTCTTTGTTGCATTGCTCTTTGGCGTATTGTGCATCTTCTTCCGAGTTAAAATTGATGAAACCCATGTGCGTGTGAGTTTTTGCATCACATTTTTCCAAGGGAATAATTGTGTAGCGGGTGTGCGTCACTTCTCCAAACTGCTCAAAGTGGCGCGTGGCCTCGCTGCACAACATCCCCCTTGGTACTTTGATGCAGAGTACCGATTTGTCGACTGGCCTTGTGGTGTGCATTTCCGATACCCTTCCATAATGTGCATCATAGAAAGTTGGCGCTTGCTCTAACGCCCTCTTGGCTGAACTTTTTCTTTCGTAGTGTATGTATGCATTCCATTTGTTTAGTGGCTCTCTTGTGGTGGCGTCTCTCTTTTGCACAATATCGAATTTCAGTATTTTCCCGAATTTGCTGAAGTCTTCATGCACCATGTCGTGTTCCTTATGGCTATATGTTATTCTTATTTTTTTAAAATCGGTGTTGCCATCTTCTCTTTCTTCTGTGAGGTTTTCCTCCGTAATGGCTCGAGTACATATTGCCAGTTCCTCGATTTTTAGGATCTGTTGTTCTTCCAGATCTGTTTGGTAAGTCGCTTTTGCTATTTTCAGCGACGAATATGGTGTGGTGAAGTGCTGTACCCGTGCATTCTCTTGAACTTCCTGTAGCAGTTGTGCTGCTCTTGCTAGTGATCCATTGTGCAGAATTTTTATTGTTCTTGCGTCCGGATTGTCAAACTGCTGGACCATGATGTCATTATATTTTTCTTCTAGGGTTTGCTCCGGTATGACTGCAGCAGCTCCTTCCTCGCTATTTGTTTCGTCTGCATTTTCACTGTCATGTATGTCTGCAGTCCTTGTTTGTTCTGCATTTTCTTGTTCTGCATTTGCTTGTTCTGCATTTTCTTGTTCGTTTTGCGGGAATATTATGTCGTTCCACTGTTGGATCGACTCTGCATTATCTAATGTGATTAGTTTCACCGACACTTCCTTCTCATATATTATGTCGATTTTTGCAACGTTCCTGTTGTTTATCACGTGCAGTTGCACGTCGTCGATTTGCTCGACGGCCCCAAATGTTTTTATGTAATTTAATACTGGGGTAACCGCCGTTTGTGGTTCATATGTGACCCGTATTTTCTTTGCATTTCTCGTTTGTGTTTGGATGTGCAATACTTTAACGCCTCCACGGTCCATCTGTAACAGAATAAGAAGAAATATGGTTGTGTTAAAAAGGGGTCATGTGTGCTTTCTTAATTATAAACGAAATTTTTCGCTTCATGCATAGCGGGTTAGTTAAGCTATTGGTTTGCATGGTTAGTTTTTTTAAACAGTGTTGTGTAAATGTGTATGTATGTGTTTATGATATGTGTGTGTATGTGATACGTTGGTAACGTATTGTGATTATTCATTATCGGCATTTTCTTTCAACAAGTCGGCTGCATGTTGTACGATCCATTCCTCTTTTGGTTCTACTGATATATCGTTGTTGTCTAATTTTTCCTTGGCTTCTTTTTCCTCTAACTCTTTATCCCAATTTTCTTGTTCGGTCTCGACTGGTGTTATGTCTAGTTTTTTCCAATTATTTTTCATTTCTTTATTTCCCCAACTATCGTTGTCTGATTCTTTTTCTTGATCGTTGTCAGATGTTTCATTGTCTCCTGGTGTGCAATTTTCATTTCGTTTTTGCCATTGATGTTTAGCATACTTGAATTTTTTGCATACTTTTTTTATTATTTTGTCTACGTTTTCTTTGTCGTGGAAAACGGTTTCTATTATGTATTTGTCTGGGACTTTCATGTCTCCTTCCCAGGACAGATGGTGGTAAACCATGCATGTCGTCATTTGTAGGTAATCGAGTAGTTCGTCTCTTGTTTCTTCGTCATTTACGGAGAAGTAGATTTTCCTTGCTGCATGGATGGTAGCCATGATATTGTCGTTGTCTGGTTCTTCATCTGAACTGTTTGAATTGTTGCTTTCTGCCTCTTTAGGTTTTTGCTTGGTGAGCTTATTTTTCCTTCTGACGGTGTATAGTGGTTGTCTATACTGCCATGGTACGTAGCGCATGGGTGTGGTATGAAATCTCATGAATGATGGTATGTCATTCTTGATATGAATATTGATGTCCTCAATTTTATAAGAGCCATGAGCTATTGATATCCCAAGTGGTTCTCTTGGGTAATCTTTTTCTTGGTAACGAATTGGAATGTCAATGTTCAGACTAATGGTGTCCATTTTAGCTATTCTGCAACACAAATGTGTGTGTGTGCTTAATTTATTATTAGTGAGTGTACCTTTGTTTGTTAGTTACAGACAGTGGTGTGTTTGGGGTGCGTACAGTTATAAATAATTTGTGTTTATTTACTGTATGAAATGGGGTGTGTTTAAATATTCAATAAGTCCATGTTTAAGTAATTTGTCTCGTCTAGTAGTGCATTTTCTTGTTCGGTCGACATGTCTTCAGTTGTGTCTTCTGCTTTGTCTTCGCCGTTGTTTACATTTGGTGTCTGGTCCTCATTTGGAGATGTTATGCCTTCCTGTTGTCTTGCAATTGGTATTCTTGATTTTTGTAATTTTTCTGTCCATAGAGTTTGTTTGATGCAGGTTTTCTCGTGTAGGTGGTAAATATCTATATCGATGTGTTGGTTGCATTTTTCGTGTTTCTTTGTATATTTTTCTTTGTTTGATTTTGATGGTTTTCTTGGTACTGAATATACGGCGTTGTAGATGGCGTCGCAATCTGTTTTTGCTTTTTCTGCATCTTGTTCGTCGAAGTACTGTACATATCCATATGCAAGTTTTCCTTTTTTGTCTTTTATAGTTTGATAATAAACTAATGGTCCATATTTTGCGAAAGCTCTGAAGAATAGTTCGTCCTTAACTGTGTCGGAGTATTCCCAGGGTAACGTACAGAATAGTCTATGATTGTCCATTGGAGCGGGTTGTTTGTTTACAACATGTACTTCTGATTTTACTGGGCATGATTTTTTGATTTGTGTGTTCATTGTTTCCTCATCCATTGGTGTGTTTCGCCTTTTTGCTGCATGCGGGCTTGTAGCTTTTTTGAATCTATTTTGTTTTATTAAGGTTGCTCTTCTTTCATATGCTTTGGTTGCATCTCTTTCGGTGTTGAAGATCATGGTGATTTTCTTCGTTCCTGCTTCGAACTTGTGCTGTTCGTAGTGAATAGTGACTGGCGTTGCAATGTATTCGAATTCTCTTAGTATGGTATATATTGGTATGTCATTGTCGCAGAAAATGGTAATCGATTTCCGTTGCTTAGCTGCCATGTTGTTATTTTTCTAAAAACGAAAATCGTTGTTTTAGTTGACTTCCGCTTGCTGTAGTGGTAGATCTAAAGTCATCTGTGGTGTATGTACGTCTCGTCGTGTGTTATATTTGGCTTTCGCGCCTTCTCCTATTGTTATATTTTGTAGTTTTGTAATGTCGATATTTTTTGTGTTCGGTTTGTGTATTTTGTGTGTTTGCTTTTTGGTGCGCAGAGTCAATTTTTTAAATATTTTTGTCTTTACTATTATATAAATTATTATAATGAAAATTATTATTTGTGTAGTTATTCCTCCATAAACTAGGGTATTAGTTTTGAAGTCTTTGCGTTTGTGGTCGCTTATTTGATTTAATTCTTTTAAAATTTCAGTTAGGGGTCTTTCTTTTTTGTGATCTATTGACAGGTCATTATTATTAATTTTAAATATGTGGGTGTTTGGGTATGTTTCGATGTTGTGTGATAAAAGTGGGTAATTTTCTGTTAATTTCAGGCTTATATTTGGTGAATATATGTACGTGAAATTTGTTTGTTTTGTGCTTTCACCTGCTAGAACTGTTGTTGCAGTTTTAGCTATGCATTGAGGTGATATTCTTAATATTCCTGCTTCTTTAATTGTTATTTTGTATTCAGGGTATTCTTTACAAATGAGGGTCATTGGTGTCTCAAAAGTTGTGGAGTATAGCCAAGATTTGTCTTGCTCCAAGTAGTTCCATTGTATTTGGGTCAAAGGGTTGATTCTAATGTCGCAATATTTGATGGTGTCAATTTTTGGGTCTAATAATAATGTGATTTCACAATCTGTTGATTCGGGAGTATTGTGTTGCGGACCAAGGATTGGGCAGATTTGTGCATAATGGGTGGTTAAACATTTGTTTAATTTGTTTTCATTGAATTTTATGTATTTCGTTTGATCTATTGTTGTAGCGATATGAGTATGCGATGGCTTTATGTGAGCCATTCCCAAACTAATGTTATGATGCCATTGTGGTATCGCAATGGGGTGCATTTTGTATAATTGATATTCTGTGTGGTCTACTAATGGTAAGTGTAGGATTATTATTGTTTTTCCATTTTGATGTAGTGCATCAATTTTGGAAATTTTAATTATTTCTTCTGTTCTCATGTGTTCAGAAGGTATTGGTAAATTCATGTCCTTACTCACTCTCTTGATATCTGCGTTTATTTCTTGCAGGATATTGTTCGAGAGTATTTCTGGGTGAATCTTACCATTCTTTATCTCCCTTAATATGTCAAGTAATTTTTCATGACTTTTGGTAATGTGGTCAATAGTCATGTCTAATCTTTTGACATAGAGTATTATCTCTACTAGGTATTTCATTTGTTCACTTTCTTTTAGTACATTTGTTATCACTTTAGTGAGCGATTTTTCGAAACTTTCTAGGATGGTTTGGTGATTTTTTGTTATTTTGTATAATTCTTCAAATTTTGTTGCTATTATGTGTGTATTCTGGTCTACTAAATGGATTACTTGTTTTTGATCTTGGAACAACTGGTCAATGTTCTGGTTGACATTGTGAATGTCATCTTCTGTAGCAAGACCAAACAGTGATTTGCTTATGGATCCTATAAATCCTAGGGGTACCATTCTTTTCATCCTTATGCTCGAGGGGTATTTCGAGTTAGGATATTCTACTTGACCTAAAGTGGTGATGGTGTTGTTAATTGTTTTTCTTAATTCCGCCAGATTTTGTTGTTTGATTTCTAGCAGGTCAGTGCCTAGAGCATTTTTGCACTTATGTTCTTCTATGACTGTAATGCATTTGTTGTATACTTCAACGTGAGATTGTGATAGGTTATGCATATCTAAGAATTGGTCAACGTCAATGACTATGTTGACTTTCCAGTTCGTTCTGATTATTTTTACTGTATTTGTTTTTTCATAGTAAATGCCAGGGTTTGGCGATAATGATTCCATTGAATGTAATTTTTCTGCAATTAAACCTGGTAGGCTGATGATGATGAAGATGAATTGAATTGAGCGGTGATTCATCTGTAACACAAGACAAAGTTAATCAGAATTGTTTTCTGATTCTGACTCATCGGTTTTTGTGTGTACATCTTTGAGTTTGTCAATGTGTTTTCTGATTCTCTTGCCATTGGGGTATTCTAAAATGACATTCTTTCTGCCAACAAATTCGACAATTTTTAGTGGTTTGTTTCGGTAGGCATCAAATTTACTTGTTCTTGGCTCATTGATTAAGCGTGCATATCCGCCTATTTTGCCTTTAAACTTTCTTATTTTCTTGTCGTATCTTTCTTTCGACTTTATTTTGTTTTTTATTTGTCTTTCGCCTGCTAATACTTTCATTTCATCTAGACGAAGTATTAGGTCTCTGATGTAAACATTGTATGTGCGAAGTTTTTCATCAGATGGTATTTTGATTGGAAAACGTGCAGTTTTTCCGTATACTAATTCAAACGGTGTGAAGTTTGTTGCCGCATGAATACTTGTATTATACGTGAAGGTGGCAAATGGTGCTAATTTGTCCCAATCATCGTATTTCTCTGAGTATATTCTTATGAATTCTACTAGTGGTGCATGGCTTCTTTCTAATGAACCATTTGTTTGTGGTCGGTAACCTGATGTTGTTAATCTATTTATTTTAAAAATTTGCAACATTGTTTCTACTATACTTGATAGAAAACTTGTTCCTCTGTCTGAGAGTATTGCTCTTGGTGCTCCAAATTGACAAATTAAATGTTTGACCAGTGCATCTGCAATGGTGGTTGCATTCAAATTTTTAATTGGTATAGCAATTAAATACTTTGTTAGGTTGCATTGCATTGTTAGTAAATGGCAATTACCTGATGGCGTTTGTCTTAATTTGCCTACTGTGTCAATTGAGACTTTGTCAAAAGCTTCTATTGGTGTGTCAGTGATAATCATTGGCTCTCTTGTTTTGAATCGTTCAATTTTCTTTTCTTGGCAACTTTCGCATTTTCTTATGTAATTTTGAATGTCATTGCGCATTCCTGGCCAATAATATCGTTCTCTGATTTTGCGATATGTTTGGTTTATGCCTTTGTGACCACCGGTTAGGCTGTCATGTAAATTTGCTATAATTTGTTTCCTTTCTTTTTCCAATGGTAGTTCTACTTTTCCATAGCAGATTGTTACCTTTATTGGAGAATTGTTAAAGGTTTTTGCTAGAAGCTCGGTGATTAGACCGGGTTCTAATTCATCTGTTAAATCGCCTCTACGCGATATTCTGAAACTTTTTGCTTCATTTTTTATTAATACTGTTTTCAAATTTTGCAAAGAATTCTCTAATTCTGCAATGCTTATTTTGTTGTAATACTTGTCTTTAATTATGACAGAATAAATTTTGTGTTTTTTGAATGCTGTAACAAAAATTTGACCGATGCGTGGTTTTTTGTTTTTGATATTCGTTAACTCTATTGCTCCTATGTCAGTGAGTAGTTTGACTATTGAAGTTGTGGCCTCACAATCCTGTGAAAGAAAATGTACTAAATTGTCTCTTTTGTATGTTAGACATTCTCTTATGGTTACTATTTGTTCTCTTTCTGGTAATAATCTTCGATCTGTGTCTGAATCCTTGTCAATTGTCGAATTGATGGATTTTTGCACTGAACCGTATCTTTTATTTATTGGTTCTAATATCTGTGGGATTGTCACTAACCATGGAACCGTTGTTTCTGGTGGTTGTGAATATCGTATTTCATAAGTTTTGTCGTCAAATTTTTCGTCTATGACGCTTATATTTGTTGTTTTCAGCTTAACTCTTTTGTTTGGATGTGGCGTGCTTTTGGCATTTGGAGATTTATTTGTTATTCTTGTAGTATCTGAAATTCTTCCTTTTGTTGGATATATTATTCCGTCTATTGATGTTTCATCTTCTTCTGGTTGGGAATCTCGTGCTTGTTCGTATCTTTTTACCAATTCTTTTTGAGATTTTTCTATTAGTTTTTGGAGTCCTTCTTCCATTACTTCATCCATGTGTTTGGTGCCGTAATGTGCATTCAATTCATCCATGCAGAATCTCATTTCTTCTGTTTGTTCTTCTCCATCAGAGAAGTGAGTTACAGCAATATCATATTCTTTGTTGATCTCTGTATGTTGTGGGTGTAATTCTTCAAATCTTGCCATGCTTTCTTCTAATTTTCTGCTAGCTTCTTCGACTTCTTTTCGTGACAATGTTGTGACATTCGATGCATTAGTTATTGATTCGTCATCAGATGATTTGTCTGTGCCTGTATCGCTTTTAGCTGTTATTGCTATTTCCATATTACTTATTGTTTTGTCGTTGCTGTCATTGGATGATATTTCGTCGTTATCGTTATCTGTTTGTTTATGTATCTCTGATTCATCTATTCTCAATGCACTGCGTCTTGGATCTTCTAGTGGTGGGTTATCACTGGAGCTACCATCTACTGCTGTTGAAGATAACCATGAAGTATTTGATATGTTCGTTTTTGTGGAGGTATTGGTGTCTGTATCACTATTATTGGTGTCATCGCTATGTGCTTTTGACGTTGAAGCTTCTTGGCTGTTGCTTGATGATTTTTGTCGTTTTGACTTTGGGTATGCTCCTTGTTTGATGTATTGTTTTATTTTGCTTTCAACTTGAGGTGTTTTTGCTCTTGTTCTTTGGGCAATGACACTATGATCCAATTGTGGAGCTTTTTTACTTGTTTTTGCTCCTATTGGTCTTCCTCTACCTTTGGGTGCCTCTGCGTTCCCCAAGGTTTGTGCTCTTTGTCTTGGAGTCGGGTTTTTCTCTTTTGATGTGCTTGGTTTTTGTTCATCTATTATCATTACTTTTAATTTTGAGAGGTTTTTGTTTATCTCTTCCTCTGTGAGTGTTGGTGGGTTGCGAGACAATGCGTCTGCATTTTTGTTCAATTTTCCAGGTTTGTACTTGAACGTGTATTCATAGCCTGTAAAACGGAACATCCATCTCATCAGTCTTTGGCCTGGGTCTTTTCTACTATGCATCCAATTTAGTGGTTCGTGATCGCACACTAATGTGAATTTTCTGCATAGCAAATATGGCCGGAATTGGTGTAGAGCATAGAGTACTGCTAGACACTCTTTTTCCGTTGTACTATAGTTTCTTTCAGCTTTACTGAGTAGCCTCGATAGGAATTGAACGGGGTGTTCAAAACCATCGGTTTCTTGACTTAAAACCGCGGCAATTGCGTAATCTGACGCATCTGTTGTCAATATGAATTCTTTGTCAAAATCTGGGAATTGCAAAATTGGTTCACTCATGAGACATTGTTTCAATTCATTGAAAACGTCTTCACACTCTTGTGTCCATTCGAATTTCTTGTTATTTTGCAGTAATGCTGTTAATGGTCTTGCTTTATCCGAAAATTTTGGTATGTATTTTCGATAATATCCAAACATTCCTAAGACTTCTTGAATGTTTGTCCTGCATTTTGGACGTGGTAATTTTGCTATTGCTTCGACCTTTTTCGGGTTTGGTTCAATGCCTCGTGCACTGATTATGTGTCCTAAAAATGCAACTTCTTTTCTGAAAAATTCGACTTTGTCAGGTTGAAGAACTAGTTTGGCTTGTCTTAATCTTTCCATGAGATTTCGTATTCGTTGTTCATGTTGTTTGAGATCTTTGCTGTAAACAATAATGTCGTCTAAATATACTAACATTTCAATATTTTGCAGGCCGCGCAGGATTTTTTCCATTAGGCGCTGAAATGTGGCCGTAGCGTTTTTTAAACCTTCTGGCATTCTTTTGTATTCATAATGACCATTTATTGTGGTAAACGCTGTCTTGTAACAATCTTCTGGTGCCATGGGTATTTGTTGGAACCCTGATGCCAGATCAAATATAGAAAAATAGACTGCTCCTCCTAGTTGATCCATTATGTCTGTTATATTTGGTAGTGGGTAAGCATCTCTGATTGTTTTTTTATTTAATTCTCTAAAATCTATTACCATTCTCCATCTTGGATTGCCTTGGCTGTCTGGTTTTTTGGGTATTATCCAAATGGGAGAATTATATGGTGAGTTTGAGTCTGTTATTATTTTGTCTTTTAACTTCTTATGCACACTTTCCCTCACAATGTCTTTGTGTTTGGGTGGGTGTCTATATTGTTTGGTATTAATAGGCACGTTGTCTTCTAGATGTATTTTGTGCTCTATCATGTCTGTGCACGGTAGTTTGTCTCCAGGCAGCAGGAATCTGTCTAGATAATCGTCAATAATTCGGTCAACAATGTGTTTCTCTTCAATGTTGAGATGATCTCTTCTAATTGCAGTTTTGACTTTTTCCATTCGTTCTGGAATGTTTGAAACTACTTCACCTTCAAATTCACTGTCGGTTTCTTCTAAAAAATTCGGTTCTGTGTCAAATGGTATTAATTCTTTTGCATTGATTTCAATGGTAACATTTTCTTGGCTTGTATTTATTGCCAAAATTTTACACGTGTTGTTGTCATTTATGTATATTCCTTCACCCATGAATACATCTTTATTTCCAGTGTCTATTCGTGGAAGGTATCCTTCTTTTAAGTCTGTTTTTATCAGATTTATTTGCATTATTTGTCGAGTTCTTGCCGGTATTGTGCATTTTACTGTATTAATTGTGTTTGCAGATATTTCTTCGAATGACTCTTCAGTGGTATTTTTCATTTCGTTTACTTGCAATAGACTGTCTATTTTTCGTCTTTTTGCATTTTTAGGTAAATGTTCTTCTTCATGACCTTTAAACGGTATAGGGTGCATGACATCGCTATTCACCATTAATGCATTCTTATAATATGAAATTACTGCTTCTTCCTTTTTGAGGTAATTTCTTCCCAGCATTCCATCTGCTTGTATAGGAAAATCGTCATATACAATTTGAAATTTTACTGGCGTGTTTCTAATTAGTAGGTATACTGATCCTAATGTTGGTACTGTTTGCATAGTTATTCCTCCTAATTCTGTGTTATCTTCGGTGTTGAATGGTAGATCGTCATGTAATGCATTCAGTTTTATGATGTTGACTGTTGCTCCATTGTCAATCATGAATTCAAGCCATGGCCTTGTGGTGCCTTCTGGTATTCTCAATCTAACTATAGTTGGTTCGTCATTCTCCCAGTCATGTTTTTCAGAATTTTTACAGTTGGCTGAACATACTCGTGGGATGGATTTTCCACTTGTATCTTCATTATTGCAGCTGGCTGCTGTGATGTTTGTTGCTGCGTCTGTTGCTTGTTTTGGTTCATCTGTTGCATTTGCTGATGATACTGTTGCTGATCGTTGTTCTGTTGAGGATTCTGCTGTTGATTTGGATTTTGGTAATTCTGTCTCCATTGGTTGTTGCGATAATTCTGTTGATGTCCTTGCTGGTTCCTCGGGTACTGTTGATTCTGATTTTGGCTCGCTACCTGGGGATCGTAACGAGCCCCATGGTAGTTTAAATTATTGTTACCTTGGTTTTGATTATTTGGTTGAACTCTCCAATTTTCTCGTTGATCAGGTCTATTGTTATAGTAGTTGTTAAATTGACCATTTTGTG
Organism: Philotrypesis tridentata; assembly: GCA_018906965.1. Taxonomy (NCBI): domain Eukaryota; kingdom Metazoa; phylum Arthropoda; class Insecta; order Hymenoptera; family Pteromalidae; genus Philotrypesis; species Philotrypesis tridentata. The sequence continues at coordinate 48,530 of JACCIB010001196.1, forward strand.
GGTTGAACAATTGCTTTTGCTGCCCATTATTATTTCTCCAATTTGTATTTTGGTTATTCTGATATCTTCTTTGATAATTTCCTCTATAATTTTGATTGTTTCTATAATAACCTTGTTGATTCTGATTGTTATATTGCGGACGCTGGTAATTTTGTTGTCTATTGTGTTGATCATTGTTGTATAAATATTGTTGATTTTCTGCTGGATTTTCTGGTGGTTTATTTTCTATGTATCCGACGTATCCAGAGTTTCTCGGTGCATAGTAGTTATTATATGCATTTCGTTGATAATCATTGTTGTGTTGATAATTGTTGTAGTGATTATTTTTCCTGCCATTGTAAGGCCTTGTGTCTGGGATTATGTTGGCATCCATCCGTACCTCTAGACGTACAGCTTCTTCATAGGCTTCTTTGATTGTTTTTGGTTTCGTGGCATCGACTGCAACAGATAGTGCTGGTGGTAATCCTCGTATAAAAATATCTACTGCTTCATCTTCTAATGGTGATATTAGTAGAGCTATGTTTTCTTCTCCTTTTCTTCTTTAAGAGCGTTTCGAGCGCTGCTTAGTAGTACGCAGATTTCGTCGTAAAAGTCAC
>JACCIB010001197.1:0-48942 GCA_018906965.1 Philotrypesis tridentata
AACAATGTTCCTATGAATTGTTCACTAAGTACTCTACGTTTTTAGACGAAACAACGTTGCATTGTAATTAATATACAGACCATAATGTTATAATAATATATATGAATATTACTATTGTATAATAATATTTGATTACAAATATAAGAAAATTTTCAATTTTATTCAAACTCTTTTACTTTATTAATACAGCTAATCGCCGTGGGTCCCGATTGGGACTCCGATGTGCCACCCAAGTGGGATCCGAACCACCAAGCGCACGGTTAATTAACCACGTAATTGGTTACAAACCAAGTCAGATGTATCGGCTCTTTCCGAAGGCAGCGGGAATCGTTATAGATTAAATTAAAAATGTAATTGTTTTATTTCATTTTAATTGTTTTATTTAATTCAAATATATTTTGAATTTCGCGGTATCATAGACTGTGCAATTACAGAGCGGTTACCGCAACGCGTGCAATGACGACGTGACCTTACCCACCACGGTAATCAGCGTAAATCTGACCGGTCATATAACATGCGCAGAACATGGCGCGAATTCGCAATTATTCAAAGTTTCAATAGTCACTTAGTGTACGTATGTATGTATGTATGTATGTATGTATGTATGTACGTACGTACATATGTATGCATGTATGTATGTATGTATGCGTGTGTGTGCGTGTGTGTATTTCATGTATGCATATACACACATGTATACATATATGCCCATGATGGCCGCCGTCCAGCGCGGGAATTCAGCATCATCATTTTCTTAGTCTCCACTTCCCGTCGCCTTTCGGGTTTACCATCGCGTTCCTATTCTGCGATGTATCCTACACTATATGATCACTGTGATGCTCTCGCATAGTCCTAGGCTACTCTCAGTTTCGCGGTCCCCACCTACTTTCCATGAAATATTTCTTTCATACACCCTGTCTTAACGCTTGCCCGTGACGACTCGCGTGCACGTTCTCTCTTTCACATGCATGCCTAGTCCTACGTACCGCTACTAATTGAACATATCCCATACCGATGTGTTTCCCTCCAAAATGCTGCGACGAAATTTTTAAGAAGTTAAAAATCGCATCCTCAAATTTTGAATGAAAATCATTGAAGTGTGTACATATATACAAATGTACATAAAGACTGAAAGAAAATAGAAAAGTATTCTCTCCAAAATGTACCGACAAAACTTTTGGCGGTAAAATCTTTGCCGCGTTATAATAAATATCAGAAAAAGTTTTTTTCCTCCAAAATATACACACGTAAGCACGCAGGCACAGGTACGCACGTACTTTTCAAATAGCGAAATTCACTGGAGACACAGTGAACAAAAGGCACTTTTTCAAATAGTCCGTAGCCACTGGAATTATAGTGAAGCTATAACAACTAATCAAATAGTACAGTTTTTTCGGAATAGTGTATATTCACTACACGAAATAGTTGCTATATTTTCATCAAAAATATGCACTACTCTATATAGTGAATAATCACCGATTCATATTAGTGTACCACTTTTTTCACTAACTCTGCAGTTATGCTTTTGCTATTTGTGTAGTGAAAATTAGGTTCACTACCATGATAAGTAAAATTTTCACTAAATGAACTTTAGAGAGTATACAAATTCTAATATTTCAGTTCTATAAAATACCTTATCTCCCTTTTAATACTGCAATACAAGGGGGAGGGGCGGTCAATACGGCGCATGAGAAAGATAGGAGCGAGCCACGCTCAAGAGAGAAAATAAGCTACCCTCTCTCCCTCAGTCCGTTATCTAAAATAGGAGGGAGTAAGGCTACTATGTAGGCGTAGTCAAGGAACAGCTAGTTCTGTAACTGGGAAATCTTCGAGTTGAGAAAATCTGAAAGTTTCTCATTGGAAAAGACTCTCCCCCCAAAAATACTCTCATACGAAAGAAGATCGACTTCGTTCCTCCGAAAGAATTATACAACACACACTCTGTGTCCTGCCTTCGAGTGGACCAGATGAACTACTAAAAAGTCAATTAACTCAGTCCTTGGCCTTCACCGAGTCAAGTCGACTACTTTTCTTTTTGTCTCTACTACTTGTATCTTTGCAAATACATCATAATTTTATTTTTACATCACTCTTGAAATCAAATTTTGTTTTCCTTCTCTCACTTTCCTCAACCCCGCAATCGCGTGTTCGGCATCGAAGGCTTCCAAACCAGGAATCAACAATAGTGTTCGCGTGTAAGGCGCTCGCAGAGAGAGAGAGAGAGAGAGAGAGAGAGAGAGAGAGAGAGAGAGAGAATATATATATATTGTATCTGTAATGAGAGTGTACGCGCGCGTGAATATATGAGTAGTATTTCTACAGAATTTTTCGGGATAATATTTCGGCAGCAATCAGCCCGGCTGCAGCTGCGTTCGCGGGGAAATACACCTCGAACAAGTTGAAGCGTGTACGGATCATCGCGAAGATCCTCGACGACGAGATAGTTTTCTTACTCGCTAATGATCTTCGGTACCGCCCCGAAACCCAAGATCTAGTTGTTTATAGCGCCACATAAACATTGTCGAGCGCGAGCGCGGGCGAGAAAGCGAGCAATAGGAAATTACGACTGTGACAGGATCGGCCGTGAAATTTCCGCCGGCGGCTGCAGTGGGCCGTGCGAGGGTAGCGCAGGTAGCAAACATCGTGCCTGGCTGCAGACCGAACACCCCTACAGCTGAGCAGTGGCCTTAGCCGCTGACGCTCGAGAGTGGGGGTACGAGGCCTACCTGCGCAGAGCTCGTCCGGCTCATATGCACTTGGCCGGCGAATTTTCGGTACTCTGATTTTCGCTGTTGTCGATTGAAGTGCTGTTTCCTCCTCAACGATTTTCAGTAAGTTCGGGCGACACTATTTTCCTAGATTCTCCGACCTTTTCTCTTTATCGACCCTTGGGTTATCTGCCGTTTTCGTGAGCGTTCAGCTTAGCGCTGACGAGTGTATATTGTGTTTGTGTGTCACGTTTGCGTGAGATAAAGGAGCGAGAGACTCTTTTGGTGCAGCGGACCAGGCGCACAGAGGCTGCCTGCGTAGAGTGCATACGCGCTCTGAGCGACCTCCCTAGCGACGTCCCGAAGGCCAGGGAACTGTCCGGGCGCACAAGAGTGCGTGCGAAAGGAGGTCGCTTCCCGACCAAGAACCTAGCCCCGGAGAAGGCGGCTAGGTTTGCAGAGCACCGCCGACACAGAGGTCGGCATAGACTAAGGAACAGCGAGCGCATAATCGTAAGAATTAGGTGTATAATAATTATTTTCTTGTATTCTCCTCGTCACTGTGAATAATCAATCTATTCTTTATTATTTCTCTGTTTTCTTCTCTTTTTTTTGAATAAAGACGAAATCTTGATCGATTTCGGAGAGCTTGATCGGGCTTTTCCCCTTACCTCGAAGGGGTTTTTACGCCGGATCAAGCGATGTTTTATCGCGAACTGATTGTCTTTTAATTTATTTACCTATCATCTCATACCCTCTCTCGAATTCACCGTAGTCGGCTATATATGCCAAAAACATGGTGCCCCGGGTGAGGAATGAGTGATCAGGTTTGATTAGCTTCGCTCGTAAATAAACTCATTGTATTTTGGTAAATTTCAATCATTAAGTTTACAGCTGAGGCTAAGATTGTTTAATGAGACTTATTGTATACACGTGTTACTTAGGCTACTGAGATTGATTATTTACAGCAGATATTCTATATTTAATTTAAGCGCGTATGTATTAGCATGCTTATTTTGTAATAGTCTTAAGTACGAGATATCCGTGTATCATACTGCTGTGAGAGAGTCCTGTGGATTTTTTTTATTTAGATCCCTATATCATATCCACCATGGCTCCTATGCCACTTAAGAAACTTGTAGCCTTGCAGAAGGGGCGTACAATCGAAATCGAGAGCATGCAAGCGGAATTGCTTGATGCTGGTGATAGGCCGCTTAGTAGAAACAATGTCTTGACTCGGATTGATGCATTAAAGGGAATCTGGGGGGAAATTCGCCAAACTCATGCCGAAATTATAGTTAGAGATCGCGTTGACGATGACCCCTATGTATTAGATAATGTTTTTAATCAAATTCGCTTAAAGTATCAAAATCTTCTTGATACGCTCACCGATAATGTAGATCGGCTCGAGAGAAACGATCGGTCTGCCCCGCAGCCGACGGACCCTATTTTCGAAAATGGCACAAATTTAGACATGCCGAATCTTCCGAAGCTCGATTTGCCGAAATTTTCTGGAAATTATGAGGACTGGGAAAGTTTCTCTGATATTTTCAATACCCTCGTTCACTCCAAGAACGCAAATAACTCGACGAAACTAAGTTATCTAAAGCTCTGCTTGACCGGTCCGGCCGCAGATTTAGTAAAGGACGTAGCTACAACAGGCGAGAATTACGTTTCCACTTGGCAAGCTTTATCAGCTCGATTCTTTAATCCTTAGCTCATAGTAAATAAGCACCTGCATGCGCTTATGAATTTACCGCATGTGAAAGGGGAATCTGCTGCTGATTTGCGCCTGCTATCCGATGAGGCGCAGCGCATCGTCCGTGCGTTAGCTAATATGAAGATGCCAATAGATCAATGGGACGTTTGGCTAATCTACATCTTGGCGTCGCGCTTGGATCCGGTATCGCGAGAAAAATGGGAGTCTGAGCTTAGCGCACGAGACGAATCTATTGCCGCGGAAGGCGAGGACAACATACCATCTATGCCTGGGCAGCTAAATGCTGCTGGACGTTTTCCAAGCTTCTCCGTGTTTATTAAATTTCTTGAAAAGCGATCGCGGCAGGCAGTAAACAGCCGTCAACTGTCAAATCAAATCAAGGTTCCCGTAAAGTTCATCATTCTCAACAGAATTTCAAATCTGCCACTAAATGCTTGTTATGCTCGGGTATGCACCCTTTGTTTAAATGTAATAAACTTAAAGCTAAAACTTCTTACGACCGTCGAGCTGAAATACGACGATTAAATTTATGTTTTAACTGTTTCGGACGACATCGTTTTAACAACTGCAAATCACAACTACGATGTTCTACGTGCCACGAAAAACATCACACTCTTCTACACTTTGATTCGAAGCGACAGCACGACGGTGCGGAGATTAAGAACGAAGATCGTAAAATTCAGTCAGATGCATGCACGAAGAATTCCCATACAGCCAGTGTATCCCAAAGACATTGTTCTGTCATTTTAGCAACAGCTCAGGTCATTATTAACGGGCCGAACGGCCGCTCGACGCGAGCGCGAGCACTACTCGATCAGGGCTCAGAGGCAACCTTTGTGAGCGAGTCGATTGCGCAACTACTCGGCTTACCTAAGGAGCGCACTAATATTTCGTTATCGGGAATTGGTGCCAGTAAATCAGGGACTGCAAAATTTTCTACCACCTTCTCATTGCGATCAATAGTAGACGATGATTTTAAACTCGAAGCTCAAGCTTTAATTCTACAGCAGCTCACCTCTTGCTTACCAACGCGTAGTATTATGAAAATTGACTTGAATGAATACGCTAATTTATCACTTGCCGATCCTCAGTTCTATGTTCGAGACAATATTGATATTATACTGGGAGCTGATCTTTATGCACTGTTATTACGACCAGGTCTACGAACTTCTTCGAATTCGAATCTGATAGCACAGGACACCGCGTTGGGGTGGGTTATATCGGGGGCAGTTCAGGGGGGCCAGTCACGGCGGGCGGCGAGCCGTGCATCGCTACCAGTACAGGCATTCCATAGTCTCTCCTCCAATCACTTAAACGATTCGCTAGAGCGATTTTGGGAGTTTAAAGAGCCGTCCACGCATGCAATTGAGTTAAAGGTCCCCGAGCAACCTTTTCGCGCCGCCTCTGAGCGGAAAGCGGGTAAGTGTTCCGTACAGACATTTCACAGTGTCTCGTTAGACGAATTAAACAACTCTTTACAGCGCTTTTGGGATCTTCATGAGTTGCCAGATCGCGCCTCTAAGTTCAAGCCAGAGGAAGAAGCCTGCGAGCAGCTTTTTCGCAACACTTACAGGCGAAACGCGGATGGGCGTTTTATCGTGCGCCTTCCCCTTAGGTCAGAGCCGCCTGTAGCGGCAGCTGAAATGCGAAGATTAGCTTTAGGTTCGCTCTCCACTATGCATCGACATTTCGCACGTGAGCCTGAAGTTGCTCAGGCATATCGCGAGTTCATGGCTACCTATGAACAGCTCGGTCATATGGAGCGTGTTCCAATTGCTGATCTCAACAATCCTCGCGCGTGGTACTTGCCTCATCATGCTGTACTCACGATTACGCAGGATGTTCTAAAGAAAATTCGAGTAGTTTTCGATGCCTCTAGGAAATCAGCGAATTCTGTGGGCGCCTAGCTCTGATCAGTCTCCCATTGAGTATCGCTTGACTACGGTCACTTACGGCACTGCGTGCGCTCCATATCTCGCGATTCGTACGCTTTTACAACTCGCCCGAGACGAAAGATCGCGATTTCCTCTTGGCGCAGAGTGCTTAGAGAACAATACTTACGTAGACGATATATTTACAGGGGCGAATGAATTATCGGAAGCGATAGCGAAGCGCAACGAGCTTATTAGTATTCTAAGAACGGCAGGGATCGAATTAGATAAGTGGGCTGCAAACAACTCTGAGCTTCTACCTTCACGTTTAAAATCACTCAATACCGAGAAAGAAATAGATAAAGAAGCCTCGATCAAAACTTTAGGTATTCACTGGAAGCCTACGCGCGACATTTTTACTTTCAGTATCGGTAATTGCGATGCCCTCACCGAAACAGTAACTAAACGCACTATCTTATCTAATATCATGCATTTGTTTGACCCTCTTGGCTGGCTCTCTCCCGTTACCGTCACTGTGAGAATAATCATGCAGGATTTATGGATTTTAAAATGCGATTGGGACACTCCTTTACCAAAGGATGTACACGATCGATGGTTAGAGTATTGCGCCTCCCTTAAGTCATTATCTCACCTCTCGATTGATCGCTGGTTAGGGGGTAGCTCACCGTGTATAGGCGAGATTCACGGGTTTTCAGACGCTTCTTCGCGAGCCTATGCGGCGGCTGTGTATATTCGCATAAACGATGGACTAGGAAATGTTCGCATTTCTCTGCTAGCTGCAAAAACCAAGGCTGCGCCTGTTAAGACAGTTAGCATACCTAACCTCGAGCTGTGCGGAGCAGTTCTTCTGGTTAAATTAATTCTTCACTTACGTCAGTTAGAGTCCTTCAATCAATGCCCTGTCTACACTTGGTCAGACAGTCAAGTTGTTTTAAATTGGTTAGGTAAACATCCACGTTTCTGGAAAACATTTGTCGCCAATCGTGTCTCGTATATTCAAACAGAGCTGCCATCGGCGACCTGGGCACACGTACTCACGAAAGAAAATCCCGCCGACTTGGCTACGCGCGGCGTAAAACCTGCTGACTTGGCGACTAATGAACTTTGGTGGCACGGGCCTGCATGGCTCGCTTTGCCTTCTGAAAACTGGCCTCGGACGTCGGAGAGTAAACAGAGTTTGCACGTGCGAGAGTTACCGGCTGAACCGGAGATAATTGAAAAATATTCCTCGCTGACACACTTGATTCGTGTCGTGGCGCGTTGCTTACGCCCACTTGTTATGCTGCGAAGATGCAAGCAAGGGTTAAGTGCATTACCTGACTTTCTGACGACCGAGGAACTTGATAAAGCTCGAACTGCAATCATTAAGTTAGCCCAAGCAGTAGCGTTTGAAAAAGAGATTCTTATTTTGAAATCAGGCAAGTCTTTACCGAAGAGAAATTCACTGCGAACACTTAATCCTATAGTTGACGAGGAAGGGCTATTACGCGTGGGGGGGAGGCTCACACACTCCGTATTACCGCATGACACAAAAAGGCCACCTATTTTACCTCAAAGTTCGCATCTTAGTCAGTTATTCGTGCGACATGCACATTGTACATGCCTCCACGGTGGACCTACTCTCACAGCAAGTTATGTAGCACAGCGAGTGTGGATTATAGGTAGGAAGCGCCTCATTAATGCGTACCATAAGGTACATCAGCTGATGGGCGACCTACCAGCTGCTCGTGTGAGACCTGCTCGTGCGTTTTCTACAACGGGACTTGACTACGCAGGACCGATTCAATTGCGCACGTCTAAGGGGCGTGGCCATAAGTCGTACAAGGGCTATATTGCACTGTTTGTATGCTTCACCACTCGGGCAGTACACCTCGAAGTCGTGGGCGATTGTATATCGGAATCCTTTATTGCAGCTTTTCGGCGATTTGTATGTAAATACGGAATCCCTCGTAACATGTACAGCGATAACGCTACCACCTTCCGTGGAGCGGATCGAGAACTGCGACAGATGTTTGCGTCAGCATCTTTATTTTATAAGAACACAGCCGCTCTCCTCGCCAATGATGGTACTAATTGGCGCTTTATTCCACCAACTACCCCGCACTACGGAGGGTTGTGGGAGGCCGGCATCAAATCAACTAAGCACCACCTGAAGAGAGTCGTAGGAGATCATACGCTCACCTTCGAAGAGTTGTCTACGGTGCTCGCGGAAATCACGGCTTGTTTAAACTCTCGTCCGTTGTATCCGATGAGCTCCAATGTAGATGATCTTCAAGCTTGGACGCCATCCCATTTCCTCATTGGCGAAGCGCCGGGCATGGTACCAGATGAGGAACCTCCGAGCGGCCCTGAACATCTACTCAAGCGATTCATGCTTTTACAGAGAAGGAGAAATCATTTCTGGAAGCGATGGAGCAAAGAGTATTTGCAGCAGCTGCAGGAGAGAAGCAAGTGGAGAGCACCATCTGACAACTTTGCTGTCGGACAGCTCGTTTTGGTAATGGACGATCGCTATCCACCATCAAAGTGGCCACTTGGACGAGTCATTGAGATCCACCCTGGTCCTGATGGTCTTGTACGAGTGGTCACTGTCAAAACGGCGACTAGTGTCTTACGTCGACACATCGCGCGACTTAGTCCTTTAGAGATTAATGATAGTCACTAATTTGCTTTTAAGAATGTAAATAGTATAAACTTTCGATTATCGAGTCATTAGTAAATAGTAGTTGGAGTTCGACATCGATGATTTAGCCGAAATAAGAATAACCCGTGGTTCTATACTTCCTTCGTTTTCCTTCACTTTCACCCAAAGGGGCAAATTGCGCCAAAACTACCCAGGCTATTGACGGCAACGTCAGGCCTAAAATTTGTAAACTAATACGTCTTTTTCGACATAACATCATTGGTGAATATTGAAAAAGAAAACAAAAAGGTTTCTGTGGGTAAATTTTAAAAAACAAACAATATAATATTTTTCATCTGTCTCACTGTAGTTTTCTTAAACATTTATAACTAACTAGACATAGCTGGAACATTTATCAAGTTTAAACCAGCAAAAAGAAGGTTCCAGTGACGAAGTGGAATTAGTGAAGTGGAAAAAATTTTCAGACATCTCAAAAATATGACTAATAGGCTAGAACTGGATAAGTATTTAGTTTTACTTTTTTATAAATCGTACATAATATAATGAAAGATTTTGTGAACTGATTCTCTGTTAAAATGTTCTCTTTTGTTTTTCAGGTTTTATGGGAAGGCATACAAATATCAGGTTATACAAGGAAAAAATTTTCTTGTGATGTGACAAGCTAGTGAAAGGGTTGTATTTTCATTGTTTAAATATCGAAGAAAGTTTTTACAGAATTTGCAATCGATGTTTTCCTATTTCTATTGGGAGGTTACGCAACTATCACGTTATAGGGAAGGAATTCCTGTGAGAAGCTAGTGAGGTGAAAAATGTTTTTCCAAGATTTATAATTATTATATAAGTTCAGAAGACAAGTGGTTTAGAAGTTTTTCCTAATTTTGAGAGAGCAAGTACACTCAGTTTCCAAATGTAACGAGAATTTTCCCAAGGGAAAAGCATGTTTTGTTTTGTATAAGATAATGAGAACTAGTAAGTTGTCAAGTCAGTCACTCAGATGGATAGTATATGAATTTGCAAGTTGATGCGGCCCAGTAAAAACTGAATTTTTAAATTTTAAAATTTCTAATCTCTGATTATCTCAATACTACTCAACTGTACCATCTTAAAAGTCCTTGTACTGTCCATTTAAGCTGTGGCCTTAACAACTACTTGTATGGGCTCTTAGACCAATTTCAAAATAATTATCATATAAGGCATTCAAAATTGAACAGCTAAAAATTGGTCAACTTTAAATTTCATATGCTATCCCTCTGATTGATTTGCTTAATTAAAAAATAGTTATTTTAGTTTTCAGAATGCCCAGAGTACAGGCAGTTTCCAGAATTTGGGTTGAGCGTCTCTTTTTCCAATGGAAATGTATGTTCTGCTTTCTAAAAGGTAAACAGATAATACAAGTTTTGAAGCCCACTGCTTAAAGGGATATTATAAGAATTTTGAAGAAGGTATAGTTGAGCAGCATTTAGATAATCAAAGATAAGAAATTTCAAAATTCAAAAATTGAAAATTACTAAGTCCTATCAACTTGAAAATTCGTATATTATCCTCTTAGTGACTGGCTTGACAATGTATAAGTTCTCGTTACCTTATACAAAGCAAAACATGCTTTTACCTTGAAAAAAGACTCGTTACATCGGTGATCTAGAAACTGAGTATACTTCGTACGCCCTTCAAATTGAGATAACTTATTTTCTATCTAGAAATCCATCGCAAGGATAGCATGTGAAATTTTAAGTTAATCACATAGACCAATGTCAAAATATATATCATTTAAGACATTCAAAATTGAACAGAACAAAATTGGTCTAGACGGTTAACTTGAAATTTCTCATGCTATCCCTTTGATTGATTTGCTTAATGAAAAATTAGTTATTTTCAATTTTGTACTATTCACAAAATAGTATGTATGTGTTTCTATGTGTTATTTCTGGGGTTTATATAGTTTTATGGCGTAACTCGTAACTTTCGTGCAACTACTCTTCATACGATGATGAATACGTTTATATAAAGCCTTTTTTTATCCATGGGGTATTATGGGATTTTTATGGGATTTTTATGGGATTTTTATGGTGGTCGCGATTTTTTTTCAGATTTTGGATTTTGATAGCACCAAAATAATGTGTATGTGTTTTTATGTGTAGTCTATGGGGTTTATGCAGCTTTACGGTGTTACTCGTATCTTTCGTGGAACGACTTTTCATACGATGATGAGTACATTTATATTGTAACGTCGTACGACGTTATTTATTTTTAATCTATGAGTTACAAATTTTAAACTAGTTTTCAAAATTCAAAACATCAAGAGAATTATGATGTTCATTTCGAAACGTTATATTTTGAATACGTGCTGTAATTTTGTAACACAAGTCAGCGGTGTTACTTATTTGGCAATCGCTATACTTGTAAAACTGATTAATAAGCGTTATACTTTAAGAATTGGTCAACGTATTCGGGCTTTAAAAGAGTCGAATTGGCCTCATTTTAATTAGTCTCGTGTTTAAGTCCGAACTCCGTACCTCGCGGTTCGTCAATTTGCGGAGATTTTTATTGTACTTCCAAGTACTCAATTGTGAATTTAAGAAGCAAATATATTTTCAATCATACTCGAAAAGAAAATTTTTATAGGATTTTTTGGTGATCGAGATTTTTTATCAGATTTTGGATTTTGATGGCACCAAAATAATGTGTATGTGTTTTTATGTGTAGTCTATGGGATTTATGCAGCTTTACGGTGTTACTCGTATCTTTCCTGCAACGACTCTTCATACGATATGAGTACATTTATATAAAACATTTTTTTATCCATGGGGATTTTCTGGGGGGACGGATTTATTTTGATAGTTTGCAATATTTTCATAATGTGCATAAAGTGTCATGGTATGTATATAAAAAAAAATCCAGATCAAAGGAATGCTGTGAGAGATCTATAAGTATACAAACATCTGTTTGTACAACGTATGTATATTTCTTGCTGATAACTTGCAGTATTTTGGTAGTTCAAATTAAATTCGCTTGCTTTTACATATTTTAATTATAATAAGGTGTTGAATAATAATATTAGAAAATAAATCCAAGTACAAAATAAATCTTATACAATTAATATCAGAGTTTATACCAAATATGGTCAATTATATATTATAAATAATATAATTGCAAATACATATAGACTAATCCAATCGTACATTGATAAAGGATATACAAATTTAATTAGTTATTATATTATTATTAATTATTATTGAATTAATTTAATTTAATTAATTATTATTATTATTAATTATTATTATAAAATGATGTACGAAATAGAAAAACCAATTTTATCAATTATGTAAGCTGCTTTATAGTAATTTTAATCATGAAAAAATAGAACAATTAAAAATAAAAAGAATTTAAGGTTAGTGAAATGCTTCGAAATAGCAATAAAACTAAATTGTTTTCATACATGAACAGATATAAATAAATAAATATAGATATAGATAAATTTGTATATGTATGTTTTGTGTCTTTGCGTGTGTGTCACAAATTATTATTTTACTACTTTTATTGCAGTTTTTAAATAAATTGCTGTCTGCATTTAACAGAGTTGAGACTGTCATATTTATTATTTGTAATATGCTCACATTACAATTTATTTAAAATTTACAAGGATAAAGTAATTATATTTTGGCGATTACTCAAACAATTGGATTGTATTATTACAGAAATGATTTTAAAATTGATATTTGCATATATTGTGACGGGGATCCCGTCGATGGCTGCTCGCCTGGACACCACCCAGTTAAGATAACATACTCTTATACTCGGTGGTGCTTTCAGAGCAGCAAGCGAGCAGTCAGCTGTTAAAGGCACAGGACAGCGCGGCGCCGAGAGCAGCACGCCGCCGAGCAGCAGCAGTACGAGAGCGAGGGAGTGGGGAAAACACAGCGCGTAGCAGCGCGCGGCAGCCAAGGCGAGAGCAAGAGAGAGGGACGAACGGCAGCGCTGAAGCAACGAGAGCGAGAGAGACAAGAGATACGAGGCATGCAAGCCACGAGGCGTACGCGCGCGAGCGGCGGCCGCCATGTTGGCGAGCTATTGACTGAAGCATGAGTGCGAGAAGGATGGAATAGCGAGAGAATGAATGCGTTAGAGACAGACTAGAGAGAGAGTGGAGGCAACGCGTATGCGCCGTATGATATTGGGAAAAGGTGGAGGGCTACGGCTTAATCCACAGCGCGCGTGCGAGCGGATAACAAAAATGTAAGCGTGCCGAAGTACGTAACCGAGCGAAAATGTGTAAATATGATTAATAGAGCCAGTCATGCGTGTAAGCGTGTTTCAAAAGTCGCGCGCATTTATAAGAGTCGTAAAAGAGGGCGCGAGAGTGCGAGATGATATATGGTGCGAAAGCGTGGAAATGTATGATAGGCGCGAGAGAGCGATCTAGCGGAAATGCGTGAGTGCGAGTGAGAGAGGAGAGACGCCGCGAACTGGCGTAGTTGCCGAACGCGCGAGCACAGTCAGGATGGAACGAGTCTGGAACGAGTATCCAAGGAGTATCGAGTACCACGAGGACCGAGACTCAACGAGAGAGCAAGCAAGCGAATCTTCCAAGGCGACTACCAGAGCGACCAGAGTATTTCCCCCCGTGTGCATTTTCCGAGCGAACATTAGTTTCTTTCGCGAGCGCTTTCACAGGGTACGAGGCAACACCAGAACGCGAGGACGTAGAGCAAAAGGAATCGAGACAGGTAGGAGTGTTGCGAAATACCTCCCCGCCGCGAGTCCCTAACCTAGAGCCAGCCCGTGTTATAGACGGTGAGCTCGCCCGAGGACGAGCACGCGTCCGCGAGTAGATAAACTATTGGTTTGATTCTTATAATAAATTACTAAGTGTTATATTTTACAAGTCGCGTGTCTTTATTTTGCGTATTATTCTCCCTGCACCTCTCCCCCGTGACCTAGGGTATAAAGAGTTCTCAAGCCGGCAGATAAGTGTTAAAGATCGCGAGTTCGGGCGTCCAACAATAATTATTAAATACGAGCTCGCGATAAACCTGTATAGGTGTCATTACGTCGTGCTACGCCTCCCCAAGGGACGGAAAAAGCACAACGTCACAATATATTATTGTCATTTCTAGTTGACTTTTTTCATTTTTCGAGTATGAAACTGCAGTAATAATGTTGTGTTTTTAAAATAAACAATGAATAGAATTTAATAGGTATAAGAATGTAAAAAAATTAAAATGTAATTATACTTTTGGGGATTACTCAACGAATTGGATTGTGTTGTTATAGAAATATTTCCGAAAATACGATATTTCTTGTATACATCTTATTTTCGTTTTCTATTCTTCGTTTTCTATTTTGTTTATTTAACATGTAGTTGCTATTTTTGTACATAGCAGCATCATCACCTATAAAAATTTTGAGATTTTCTTTTGATGTAGTTCTTGATAAAGCTACATATAATTGTCTGTGGCTCAATACTGGTGAAGATAAATATAAACCTACTTTATGAAATGACTGACCTTGAGATTTATTTATAGTCATGGTGAAACTTAATCGTATGGGAAATCAAGGGGCGCGGTAGCGCCTCGATGGCAAGTATAAGGCACGTCAGTACATACGCCGCCGTCGGGCGCTATAGCCAGATAAAGGGGCGCGGTAGCGCCTCGATGGCAAGTATAAGGTACGTCAGTACATACGCCGCCGTCGGGCGCTATAGCCAGACCCTATATACGTCTCATAGGCCCTGTTGGAGATGTGACATTCGATTTTCTTCGCATTAAGAGCTTTGTTTCTCACTTATGAGCACTCAAATGAAAGTTTGGAATAAAACAAGCAAAATCACTTCAGGATCATATATTGTGAAATGGCTTCTATCAAAAGATATTATGAAGTGAAGGGTCGGGGTCACGAATTCTTCAACGCGAAAATTCTTCTCCCGAAGGAAAAATGTTCTCCGCGGAAGTACGTCATCGTGACGTAGGCACTACGTATACTATTGCTTGCATCTATACAGTTCATCAAGTGTGCAGAAGAGCAGACGATGGTGTATTCACATTTTTTGATTTTTGAATATAATAACACATATGCAGTGTTAAAGAAAAATAAGTATTGTACAAAATAAAGTACCAAAGTGATTTTATTTTCAACATAATATGCAATTTATAAAGCTGGGTTTGATGAAATATTTAAAAACTGACAGATATAATTATGAAAAATTTTCACAAACAAGACTAATAGCCTCAAATTAGATAAGTATTTAGTTGTACTTTTTTTTTAAATATACAATACATGAAAGATTCATGAACTGATTCTTTGTTAAAATATATCCTTTTATTTTTCAGGTTCTTTTACTATTAGATTATATAAAGAGATAACTATTCTGTGATGTGGCAGCTAGTAAAGTGTTAAGAATTCATCTTTCAAGAAAGTTTACGTTGTTGAAGTGAATATGTAACTTTTTCTATCGTCTCCTGGGTTCACCTTTCAAGCAAGTTTCTACATTCTTGAAGTGGATGTGTAATTTTTTCTATGGTCTCCTGGGAGGTAGACTCTCAGGCTATTCGTCGAAAGGGATCCTGATGAGAAGCTAGTGAAAGTGTTGTATTTTCATCATCCAAGAATCAAAGAAAATTTATACAGAATTTCCAGTTTATATAATTTTCTTGTGATGTGACAAGTTGGTTAAGTGTAAGGATTATATTCAATCTTCCACGCAAGAAAGTTTCTACAATTGTGGAAGTGCTTATGAATAATTATTAAATTTTCCTATCGTCTCCTGGGAGATAGACTCTCAGGCTATACATCGAAAGGGATCCTTACAAATAGCTAGTGTGTTTTATTTTCTTGGTTCAAGAATCGAAGAAAGTTTTAACATAGAGAATATTCAGTATAAGGAAAAAATTGTCTTGTATTGTGAGAAGCTAGTGAAGTGTCAAGAATATGCATCCCTCATGCATGAAAGTTTCTAAGTTGTTTAGATGTATATGAATAATTCATAACTTTTCCTATCGTCTCCTGGGAGGTAGACTCTCAGGCTATTCGTCGAAAGGGATCCTGATGAGAAGCTAGTGAAAGTGTTGTATTTTCATCGTCCAAGAATCCAAGAAAATTTATACAGAATTTCCTGTTTATATAATTTTCTTGTGATGTGACAAGTTGGTTAATTGTTACGATTATATTCAATCCTCCACTCAAGAAAGTTTCTACTATTGTGGAAATGCTTATGTTAACTTTTCCTATCGTCTCCTGGGAGATAGACTCTGAGGCTGTACATCGAAATGAATTCTTATAATAAATAGTAAAAGTGTTTTATTTTCTTGGTTCAGAGAATATTCAGTTTATATGAGGAAAAAATTATTTTCTATTGTGAGAAGCTAGTGAAGTGTCAAGAATATGCATCGCTCATGCATGAAAGATTCTAAGTTGTTTAAGTGTATATGAATAGTTCATAACTTTTCCTATCCTCTCCTGGGAGGTAGACTCTCAGGCTGTTCACCGAAAGGGATTCTTATGAATAGCTAGTGAAAGTGTTTTATTTTGTTGGATTTTAGAGATTATTCCGTTTATATAATAGAGAATATTCTTGCTTCAGATTATAAAGGAAATAACTTTTTTGTGGTGACAAGCTAGTGACGTGTTAAGAAGATCTATATTCATCTTCTATGCAAGAAAGTTTCTATACAATTGTTGAAGTGCTTATTTATTATTAATTACTTCCTTATGACCAGCTAGTGAAAGTGTTTTATTTTCATCGTTCAAGAATCGAAGAAAGAATTCTCAGTTTATAAGTCCTTATGACAAGCTAGTGAAAGTGTTTAGTTATCATTTTTCCAGAATCGAAGAAAATTTTTACTGAATCTTCAGATAATAAAAGGAAATAGCTATTTTGTGATGTGACAAGCTGGTTAAGTGCGTTGACAATATTCCTCGATTGCTGATCTTCTTGTGAATAATTGTTAACTTTTCCTTTCGTCTCCTGGGAGGTAGACTCTCAGGCTGTGTATCGAAAGGGATCCTTATGACCAGCTAGTGAGTGTTCTATTTCCATCGTTCAAGAATCGAAGAAAAGTTTTATAGAATTTTCAGATTATATAAGGAAATAATTTTTTTGTGATGTGACAAGCTAGTGAAAGTGTTGTATTTTCATCGTTTAAGTATCAAGAAAGTTTTTACACAATTTCTATTGGGAGGTTACGCAACTGTCATGTTATAAAGGGAAGGAATTCCTGTGAGAAGCTAGTGATGTAAAAAATGTTTTTTCAAGATTTATAATTATTGTATAAGTTCATCATATATATTATGTGAATTATATTATCATGTGAATTATTATTAAATTATTATGTGTAGGAAAAAAAGTGAAAATAACTATTCCATTTTTTGCTTGTTCTCGACAAATCACACTTGAGATCCACAAATTCACGCAATAATTAATTATTGAAAAACACCATAGTGATTTACACTTATTCACACATATACATAATTTAAAAACTACAAAAAGTCAAAAGCACTGGTCAAGTCATGTAAATTAATTAAATATGTTTATTAAAACACTCTACAACACTGTTGTACTTCTCACTACAAAAAACTTTAGCGAAAACTTGTGCACTAGCTTCGGCATGCCATTCCAGGGAAGGCGTCAAAATCTTCTTAAGACGTAACACACAAATTTCGAAGCAGCATTGACCCAGTGACCTGAAAACAAAAAGACAAAATTCTTTTAACAAAGCACTGGTGCTTTAAATCAACAAAAAGTCTCAATAATTTAAATAAAAAGAAATAACTTATCTGACTCCAAACAGCAATGATCGACCAAGGGAAAGTACAAGTCCCAAAAGAAATCACTCCTCGGAGTAGCTGACCATCCATAGTTGCTCCTAAGTACGAGTTTCGATCCCGTAGCAACAATTTTAAAATACTTTAGCAGCGACAAAGTTAATCACGCGAGAGGTTAAACACTGACGGTATAGCAGACGTAACGTCGATAACCCCAGGACTACAGAGCGACTTACCGATGCTACAGACTGAGCACGCGCGCACACTTTTAGAACTAGGGCGCTAGTGACAAATACTAGTACCACTGCCGCGGCCATCTTCAATTTTTAAATTTATAATTTATTCAGTTGATGTTAATTATTCTTTGTAATTTACGTATTACATACTTTTTAAAAGTAGTGAAATCTCCCCCCCCCCCCAAAAAAAACTTTTCAAGGTAAAAGGCTGGCAAGTATAAGGTCGTTTCTTCATGTAAAACTTGAAGATTAATTTTGCAACTCTTGATATCTCAATGTCACAAAAGTTCTAAGTGTTTTCTCTATCTATACAGTTATTTCATTATATTAATCAAAGTTAATTTTCAAACTCTCCATATCCCTTATGTGGTGAAAATTCAGAGTGCTTATTCTATAAGTCTATTTTCATTATGTAAATTAAAGTCAAACTTTCAATAATAATGTAAATAATATTCTAGCAGGTTTATTGTGTACGTTTATTACTTTTCCCTTAGTGAAGGTTGATAAGAAATGTGATTATAATGCAATGATTAAAAAGGTATTTCTAATTAGTTCAACAAATAATTATTTTAATATATGTGTCTTTTTTTACCTCGTAAATGAGTGAATCACAGACACTGAAAGAAAATGATGCTTATACATGAAGCTGAATAACTTGAAATTTTCATCTATCTATATCAATATGAATGCGTAAACATCTTTGCTTGAAGGATCTGTTGGACAGACTACCATTTCTTTAGTGTTTCATCTCTATACCTTCGATTTTACATAAATTTCAATTTTAATATAGCAAAAGAAAGTTATGATATCAAAAAAGAAATTGGCAAGTTTTTGTTATAAGAAGCAATTGAGTTGATATAAATAAATAATTGTTTAAATCGGAGAAGGATTATAAATATATATGTATTCATCATTATAAACACTCGACCAAATTGTGACATGTGAAAAGGTGGATAGCCTGTGAAAAGATACTGTCGGTAGAATTGTCGGAATAACTGCGATTGCCGCCACGTCCTGCGCATTCCAGCTGACGTTTAATGACTGATCACTCTTACGCCGTATTTAGTGTGGGAGGTTAGGTCACCGTACTTCCGGTAAATAGAGCGTTCCGTGACCGGTCACAAACATGCGCAAAGCATAGCACTAATTCCATATTATTCAATGTTCAATAGTATCCGAGTGTACATATAGGAATGATATTCTTACATGACATTATCACATGAAAAATGTGCCCATAATATATTACAGGATTGTTTCGCATTATGAAAACTTTTTCGATTATTTATGGAAGCAACGAGCGGATGTACAATCTACTCTACTTAGTAATTCAGTAAATTGCTATCCTTATTTCATGAAAAACCTATGTCCAAGACGATCATTTGCAATTAAATATAAGATTTAATTCATACAAAAAATCGATTCCACATTTAAAAAAAACAGTAACAAATTCCAGCATGTAGAACGCAATTTTTTTTATGGAAGTATTCATTATGCTATGAAATAAGAATATTTATTAAGTTAGAAGAATACCTGGTGCAAACGAAAGATTTTTATTTTGATAAGTAATTCATCTCCTAGTGTGAACTGATTGTTTTCTTATGGAAAATCGTCCCCTTGTGGAGGACCATCCACCTCTTGTTGTGAATCATAGATTCTTTCTCTATCCAGATCGGATAGAATGTACCATAACAAAAGTGTTAAAAAGTGAAATTATTATAAGTTGTATACAGAAAGTGATTGTGTTATTTTAAACGAAAATAAAATTATGAAAAATAATATGAAAAGGATTATTATGTGAAGTTGAAAGAGTGCTAAAAAGTAAATGTCTGAAATTAAAATTATAATATTGAAACTTTTAAAAAACCAAACACAGCTGCCAAGGTAAACTTAAACTTTGAAGAATATTCAGTTTATATAAGCAAAAATTTTCTTGTGTTGTGACAAGCTAGTGAAGTGTTAAGAATATGGTAGGTTATACGCTATACATCATTGGTGAATATTGTATTTTGTATATATACTAGACAATAGCTGGAATATCTATCAAGTTTAGACCAGCAAAAAGAAGGTTCCTATGAAGAAGTGAAATCAGTGAAGTGAAAAAATATATTGCATCAAGAATTATTTATAAGAAATTCCGGAAGTATTCAATTGATAAGAATAATAATTGTATCTATTTAATGATGGATCACTAAATATATGAACTTTAAAAACTTTTATCCAGTGTAACCAAATTTTATGATTAAAAAGTATTTCTGTCGTAACATTTATCATGGTTACGTATTATAAAATTACAAAATTATTAACATTAGATGCTTAAAATAATCAAAGATTAAAGCTTCAAAATTTAAAAGGCCAAAGTTGGTGCAACCAATAAACATGAAAGTTAAGGAATCCCTGTGACTAATTTACTAAATAAAAAATTAGTTCTTTGCAATTGCCAGAGATAAAGAAGTACAACCAGCTTCCAGATCATGAATCCGAGTGCTTTCTTTTCAAGGGAAGTGTACGTTTTCCTATCTAGAAGATAAAAATATCTAATGAGTTGTGAAGCCCATCAGTCCAAAGGATACTATGATTAATATTAAATTGATACCATTGACCAGTTTTAAAATATCAACATTTAAAAGTTTCAGAATTATAGTATTTAAAACTAGTCAATGGTGTTAACTTAAAATTGTTCATGATGAGTTGTGAAGCCCATCAGTCCAAAGGATACTATGATAAATATTAAATTGATACCATTGACCAGTTTTAAAATATCAACATTTAAAAGTTTCAAAATTATAGTATTTAAAACTAGTCAATGGTGTCAACTTAAAATTGTTCATACTATCTTTTTGAGTGATGAGCTTAACAACTTATATGTTCTTTTTCCTTTTAAATAGCTCGAGGTATATATACTTCGCTTAAAAAAATTCACGCTGATCCACATTCTGGAATCTGGTTGTCCTTTCTACTCTCTGGAATTTGAAAAGAACTAAATGTTCAGTAAGTAAATTAGTCACAGAGATACCATGACAACCCATATAGTATGCAACACTCTGGGAATATTGCTGGAATTGCTTTGGTAAGTAAAGTAGGATCAATTATGTTGCGGGAAGGTTACGTAACCAGCTGGCCACGGTCAGGCAACATTGCTGCGAAGTCGAATGTCCGTTTTAATATTACATCGATTCGATCGGTATCCCATATCCATCCGTGGAAAGTAATATTACAGTAATATTGTACTAAGCTTATTCAACATTCCCAGAACATTAATCAAGGGGCGCGGTAGCGCCACGATGGCAAGTATAAGTACTTCAGTACGTACGCTGCCTCCGGGCGCTAGCCAGACCCTATTATACTTTAAACTTGCCCTGTTGGAACCTTGGCGTACGGTTTTCTTTGTAGTGACAGCTTCGTTTCTTACATATGAGCCCTTAAATGAAAGCTTGGGACGAAAGTAATAAAATCACATCAGGGTCATATTTTGTGAAATTGCTTCTATCGAAAGAAATTGTAAAGTGAAAGTTCGGGCTCCTCAATTCTCCTCAAGGGAGAACAATTGTTCGACGGATATCCGGTGGCGTAGCGTCTACGTATCTAGGCTATAACTTATAGATAACTTTAATATGACGTACATCTACATAATAATCTCTGGGCTATACATATAGATAACTTTAGTATAAGTTGTTTTTCCGCAGACGACATACGGTGTTTTCATAGAGTGTTATTATTTTTTATCAACGTGGATATTCTTTTGCTATTTTTGTTGCTAAATAGTGTTAAATTATCACATAAATATAGATTTTAAAACAGCTGTGCCAAATATCAAGGGACGTGGTACTTTTGTCTTTACACGGTTATGGAAAAAATGAATTACGAGATCGCAATCATTAATTAAGAGAATATAATCAGATAAGTATTTCGTTTCATATTTCATATAAATATATCATATATATAGAATTTTACGAACTTGTTCTTTGTTTAAATGTTATTTTATTTTTTCAGATTTTTATAAGTTATATTATTTCTCATGTGAGGTTATATACTTGGAGGGAATATATTGGAAAACAAAAAATTTCCTGTTTTAGGCCAGCAATTGGAATAGAGCAAGCGTAAGTTTTTTATTTTTGCATAATTTCTCATCATAATATAATTAGTGTCATTAATTTTATAACTTTACGTATAATTAAAAATTAAATAGTATTAAAATTTTTCTTTAAAGATCTCAGAATTTCTTTGTTGAAGAGGTAAAAAAAATAATCAAAGACTTGGGTTTAGTACCTTTTACATATTTTTTTATTAATTTTCATTATGATTTTCTTGATTTGCTACCTCAGCCTCTTCTTGAACTTCGTGCGTTGCCACCCTATTTAGCCATTGAGACCAGCGCGTCATTTCCACATTACCCATGGCCATCCGATTTATAAAATCTGCAAGATTTTGTAGATTCTGCTGGTATGGGTTCAATGGTCTAATGTAATATGGTCTCCTCCGATTGCGTCCAGCTCGTACTCCTCTTCTACCTAAAACGTTAAAAGTTTTAATGTTTTCTTTTTTTAATATTCGACACTGATATTTTACATTCAATCAGTTTTTCAAAAGTTTTTTACTATGACCAGATGTATTTTTTTTAATTTACCTCGGACAGCAATTCGACCACCTCCTTGATTTTGCTGAGGCTGAGGATTTAGCTGACGCTGAGGATTCTCCACTCCTTATATAAATAAAATATAAAGTAAAATTTTGTTACATTAATTATAACTTATACCGGTGATTCTCTGTCAGATCCCCTGGCTGAAAATTTTTCTCCCTGAAAAATATATGATAAATTTCTTCTATTCAATGTCATACATCTTGAATTTTCTCAGATTTTTTTTCCGTCAAACTACAGATTTTTTTTCAATTTTCAAACTACAGATGGTGAAAGTTGGTCAGTCATATTTAACAAATCATGACAAAAATACCTATTTCCGCCTTTAAAATCATGCATTTATCTTTCCTAATTATTATTAAAATAATCATAGAATTATTTTTCTTCATATTTTTTATATTATTTTCCATTAGGAAAATAATATACGTAGGTATTTTATCACATAATCATCTAAATAGCAAATTTTATTTAATCAATGGATGAAACAAACAGTTGTTTTGTAAGTATTAAATCAACAATTAAAAATGTTTCTGAAAATAGTTGATGTTAGAATAAAGGGATGATCATTTTACGAGCAAGAAGAGTTTAACTAATAATTAAATTAAAAAGTAGTACTTACAATGATAAATGATATTGGTTCAATAAAGTCTGATTATAATTTGTTTTTTCTTACTGTGTACGTCGAATCGCCTGTAACAATGAAATAATAATTTATTTTAAAACAAAGAATTACGTTCTTTTATTTTAAAGTTAATTTATTTAAGGAGACTTGAAATATACGTATCTGATATAGTGATAGTTGATGGTATTTTCATATTTTCCATCTTTTCTGTAAGTGCATTTATGCACTTTAAACTATTAGCAGGTTCAAGTTTTAACACTGTTGCACATGCGCAGTATGAGTTTTAAATAATATAATTTTAATAAACTTGAGTACTAACATAGATGAGGTTATCAGCTACACTGTCAGCTTCGAGACTTACAATGTCTATGGCTAGCGGAAACGAAAATGTATTGAGACCTGTCATTATGTCTAACTAGTATTAATCTATTGCTGATTTCTGCTAGTTTATAACCTCCGCTTGGGTACTCCAAGATTAAGATGAATTATATTATTTAAAATGCGCTAAGAGCTGATAAAACTCATACCACGCGTCTGGAATACTTAGTGTTTAATCTAGAACCTGCAAAAAGTTTCAAGTACAAAAATGCTTTTACAGAAAAGATGGATAAGGATATCAAAATACTATCAACGGATCTCACTATATCAGATATGTATACTTTAATTATCTTTAATTAAATTAACTTTTAAATAAAAGAACACAATTCTTTGTTTTTAAATATATTATTCCTTCTCTGTTACAGATGATTTGACGTACTCGGGATGAAAAAGCAACGTATGATCTACAGAATTTACCATAGTAGCTTTCTTTATCACTGTAAGTGTCACGTCTCGCGCACATTCAAAGTCTTGCCCCTGAAAATACCTACCCGATACACTTACCGAAGCGCCTATTGTATACCTCACCACCCTACAGCCAGACTAACCTAAAGTACCAATGCAAAAATAACACCATTCCCCTCCCCCCTTTTCTCCTATAATTCCCGTCAGATATATATATGTAAAAATGTATATATATATGTATATGTATACACATCCATACGCATTAAAACCCAATAAAATCCACACCCTTTACCTAAAAATCGACCAAGTGAGCAATAGACTTTGCACGTGAAGAAGCGACGCATACATCCCTACAGTATTTATATACTACAATATTCTCTACAATGTAATCCTTATTCTAATTAATTATAATTATGAAATGGTGTATATCAAACAATAATATTTCCTAGTTACACACGGTACAAATTAGCATATGTCTAGACATCCAACCAATAGAAAATTTATACGACCACGTGGAGATAAGCCAAAAGGGGGGCGGAAACCGACGCTACACCAAATGATCGCACAAATCAACACAATAAAATAGTTAACTATAATTCTCCAAAGGAATAAAGATACCCACGACAAAACATACACACATACACCATGTCGCTGAACATCGCTTATGTTAACTTACCTAAATTTAACACTAATCTAGCAATAAACTTAAGTTTTACTTTTATACTTTACGAAACAATTATATCCTACTAAATAATCTTCGAGAATAATTTTTATACTAAAATAAGTTAAAATTATACACTGTAAAACCGTAAAAAGAGTCTGAATAAACAAAATTCGAGAAACTCAAGGGAGAGGAAAAAGGACACGAACACCTCTCCCCTTCACGGTATCTGGGGAGATAAGGGGCGCCACGGATATAAAAAGCCGCGAAAAACAGGGCTCGAAGCTCACTCTCGTTGACAAGCTCTTCGCTTCAACACGAGTCATTTTTCCTTGCCCTTTGGTTTCTCTGATTTTAAACCCCAAAAGTAAGTCTACTTCTTTCACTACCTCCTAGTGCGTATATATTTCTCGCCCTCGAAGGTGGATTATTGCGCTTCCTAAATCCTATACACACGTATATATTTCTCGCCCTCGTAGGTGGATTATTGCGTGCGTTCCTCCTAGTAGCTTATTCACTGCCTCCTAGTGCGTATATATTTCTCGCCCTCGTAGGTGGATTATTGCGCTTCCTATACCTCATACACACGTATATATTTCTCGCCCTTGTAGGTGGATTATTGCGTGCGTTCCTCCTAGTAGCTTATTCACTGCCTCCTAGTGTGTATATATTTCTCGCCCTCGAGGGCGGATTATTGCATGCTTTCCTCGAGTTTTACCCGCCCGCTTGCCAGCCTACACGCAATCCTCATCTCTTAGTTACTACACGCGCGTACACATATATATATATAGTACTCGCCTTACCGTCAAACCATCACGCGTATCTTTTTCTTCCCTACCTACGGATATACATCGAGCAACCGACGTATTTCATCTCCGAATGCCGATACACACAAATATATTAATGGCCAGAGATAAACGCCTATACAAATATATATAGTGAAATGCGAACTACGTATTTCCTTGCGTAAATACTATCCACCCCGGCCGTACGAATAAGCATATCTGCACACACATCCCTAATTACGGTCCTTAGGCAAAGTAATCTTTAACAGACTCATTCAGTCAGTGTACTCCACCGCGAATAGTCGTCTCTCAACGATCCATCTCCTCAGCAGACTTGCTCGGTAACACAAGGTGTACGCGAAACTTCCCGGCGCGCTTGGTCCCGTGCTATTGGACTAAAAAACCCAGGCACAAAAAGTAAGAATTCACCCCGACGTGACATAAGTATTATTTTTGAATGTATTGAAAGGATTTTATCTATTAATTAAATGAAAAAAAGGATGTGTAATTCATTATTACATGTATTCTTCTCCTGATGGAAGAGAATATAAAAAATGTTAGATGTTAATTAATCAAATATAACTTAAGGTGATGCGTGTAGGTAATAAATTGGATTAAAATATTACAGGATTTTAATCATATAGCAGTTTGCAAGGCTTCATGGAGTTAAATAATAAAAATGCTGAGACACGTATTTCCTGATCCAGAGCACCGGAAGTGTCTAAATATTGCTAAAATCTAGAGTATAAAAAAGTGTTAAGAATATTTTGAACCTTCATTCAATTCAACATTCATGCAAGAAAGTTTCTACGTTGTTGAAGTGGATATGAATAATTCATAACTTTTTCTATCGTCTCCTGGGAGGTAGACTTTTAGGCTGTACGTCGAAAGGAACCCTTATAAATAGCGACTATAGCTGGAATATCTATCAAGTTTAGACCAGAAAAAAGAAGGTTCCTGTAACGAAGTGAAATTAGTGAAATGGAAAAATATTTTGAATCAAGAATTTTTTATAAGAATGGCTGGAAGAACTCAATTGAGAAGATACTTTCTATAGATCTTACTGTTTATATTTATAAAAAACTAGACAATAGCTGGAATTTTTCAAGTTTAGACCAGTAAAAAGAAGGTTCCTATGACGAAGTGAAATAAGTAAAGTATTTTGAGTCAAGAAAGTCTCTAATAAATTTCATGAATAAAAAATGTTTCTGACGTAAAACGTATTATGGTTACGTATTCATAAATTATTTATGAGACATGCCGGAAGAACTCAATTGACAAGAATAATAAACATTATACTTATGGAATTAAATTGGTGAAGTGGAAAAATATTTTGAATCAAGAATTTTTTCTAAAAAATGCCGGAAGAACTCAATTGAGAAGATACTTTCTATAGATCTTACTGTTTATATTTATAAAAAACTAGACAATAGCTGGAATATCTCAAGTTTAGACCAGTAAAATGAAGGTTCCTATGACGAAGTGAAATAAGTAAAGTATTTTGAGTCAAGAAAGTCTCTAATAAATTTCATGAATAAAAAATGTTTCTGACGTAAAATGTATTATGGTTACGTATTCATAAATTATTTATGAGACATGCCGGAAGAACTCAATTGACAAGAATAATAAACATTATACTTATGGAATTAAATTGGTGAAGTGGAAAAATATTTTGAATCAAGAATTTTTTCTAAGAAATGCCGGAAGAACTCAATTGACAAGAATAATAAATGTATCCATTTAATAATGGATCACTAAACACGTGAACTTTAAAAACTTTTATCCAGTACAATCAAATTTCATGAATAAAAAATGTTTCTGACGTAACATGTATTATGGTTACGTATTCATAAATTATTTATGAGACATGCCGGAAGAACTCAATTGATAAGAATAATAAACATTATACTTACGGAATGAAATTATTGAAGTGGAAAAATATTTTGAATCAAGAATCATGTATAAGAAATGCCGGAAGAACTCAATTGACAAGAATAATAATTGTATCTATTTAATGATGGATCACTAAATATATGAAATTTAACAACTTTTATTTAGTGTAACCAAATTTTATGTTTAAAGAGTATTTCTGTCGCAACATTTATTATGGTTACGTGTTATAAAATTACACAATTATTAAGATTAGGTGCTCAAAATAATTAAAGATTAAAGCTTTCAAAATTTAAAAAGTCAAAGTAGGTGCAACCAATAAATATGAAAGTTGTTATGGAATCCCTGTGATTAATTTATTAAATGAAAAATTAGTTCTGTTCAATTGCCAGAGAGAAAGAAGTACAACCAGCTTCCAGATCATGGATCTGTTTGCCTTCTTTTCAAGGGAACTGTACGTTTTACTATCTAGAAGATAAAAATAGCTAATGAGTTGTGAGGCCCATCAGTCCAAAGGATACTATGATAAATATTAAATTGATACCATTGACTAGATTTAAAATATCAACTTTTAAAGGTTTCAAAATTATAATATTCAAAACTAGTCAATGGTGTCAACTTAAAATTGTTCGTACTATCCTTTTGAGTGATGGGCTTAATAACTTATATATCCTATTTTTCTTTTAAATAGCACAAGGTATACTTCGCTTGAAAAAATGTCACGCTCATCTACATTCTGGAAGCTGGTTGTCCTTTCTACTCTCTGGAAATTGAAAAGAACTAAATTTTCAGTAAGTAAATTAGTCACAGAGATTCCATGAGAACTTCCAGGTTTATCCATTGGACGAGCTTTGAGTTTTGAAATTTTGAAAAATTTAATCTTTGATTATTTCAAAAGTTATCGAATGAATATGTACACGTTCTTAAATTTATTTTGTGTTTAAATGTTATGTTTTATATTTTCAGATTTTTATATATATTACTTACAGTGATAAATAAGGCTGATTCAGTAAAGTCTGCTGTTTATACATTTTTTTTTACAAGTTCATCGTATCACCTGTAACAGAGAAAGAATAATTTATTTTAAAACAAAGAATCATATTCTATTATCATAAAGTTAATTTATTTGAAGATAATTAAGATATACTTATCTGACAGAGTGAAATGCATTGATAGTATTTTGATCCTAATGCCATCTTTTCTGTAAATGCATTTTTTCACTTGAAACTTTTTCGAGGTTCTAGATTAACCGTTATTGCACACGCGGATGATAAATTAACTATATTAAAAGTTTTATGATAATGTTAATTACACTGACATTTAGTAGTTCATCGATTATTTATGATAGGACGGGACGGCAAGTTTTTTCGTAAAAAAAATTGCGTTCTACATGATAGAATTTGTTCCTGTTTTTTTTTAAATGTATGTAAATCAATAGAATTTAAATCTCATATATAGTTGTATATTATCGTCCTAGACACAGATTTTTAATAAAAAAAGGATAGCAGCACATTTACTGAATTACTAATTAGAATAGATTGTACATCCGCTCGTTGCTTCCATAAATAAAAGAGAAAGTTTTCATGATGCGAAACAATCGTGTTAAATTACATAATAATTTTAGACAAACATGATATTACCACATATTATGGGCACATTTGTCATGTGATAATGTCATGTAAGAACATCATGCCATTCTATTACATGTACCATAGAGTTAAATTGAAACTTTGAATAATAACATAATTGTACCCGAAAGTGTACCTTTTCACAGGCTATCCACCTTTTCACAACGCTGCAATTTGGTCAAGTGTTTATATAAATAAATATATGTTTATAATCCTCCCCCTTTTAAACACTTATTTATTTATTTTAAATTGACTGCTTTTTATAAAAGAACTTGCCAATTTATTTATTGATATCATAACTTTCTTTTGCTAAAATTAAAATTGACATTTATGTAAAATCGAAGTATAGGAGAATAACACAATAGAAATGGTAGTCTGACTACGTGAAGATGTTTACGCGTTAATATTTTCATAGACAGATAGATTGAATTTTTACCATATAAGGGTTTAAAATCAAGAGTTCGAAAATGAACTTTGATTAAAACAATGAAATAACCGTAGAGATAGAGTTAAGGGGTTATGACAGTGTTAAATCCTGAAAAAAAAACAAAATTATTAGTATCATAAAAAATTAATATATATGTAAGTGCTCCAAAAATTATATTTTTCCTTCAAAATATAAGTATTATACACCACTTTTATGCACTAGAAATTTGCATTAAGTGAGTGTAATACTTGATAACAATTAAAGGTATTTACTTACCAAAAAACATGATTTTCATCATTTTTCTGGACTTGCCGCAACCTTCTGGATGAACCGTACCATCAATCTTGATGAAACAAAGAGGAAAATGTTCCTTATGAGTGTCCTCACAAACTGAGTGGAACAGATTTCTAAAAAACACAAAATTAATACAATTAGTTATACTTATATTGATAATATTAGTAATTATAGTGAATGTTACATATGTAACCATACGTAACATTCACTTTTGACTTATCTTTGATAATTCTGCTCCACTCAGTTTGTGGAGAAACCTATTCCAAAGGTTTCTCCAAAATTTGAGCCCAATTGGTTGACCCGTTCCTGAGAAAACCTGCGGCAAGTGAAAAAAAGTCATGAAAAAACTAATTTTGAGTAAAAGGCATTTAAAGTTTTACTTAATATTTAATAAAATAAAATGTACTTACAAATAGTTTTCAGCGTCTAGACCTAATATTATCCAAAAGTAGTCATCTGAGGATGGTGTCTGGAGAGTAGGTCCTTACAAAAAGCTTCTTTATGGAAGCTTATGTCTGCTGAAACAAAAATTGAAAATAGGTTAAAAAATTAAATTTACACATTTTTAAATGTTTCTATAATTCAAACTCAAAGTATGGAAAATTTATGTAAAAAATTATTTAACATACTTTGAGTTGAAGTATTTTTAAACTGTTTTTAAAAAAAAAATTCATAAACATGAAAATATACTCACAAATGCCATTGATCATCCATGTAGTGATGTAGTAAAAAGAGCAGAAGAAATGCACACTAGAAGCTAGAAGGATATTTGTCCAGATGTGATTTGTGAAAAGTAGGTCAGAGAACAGCTGATCAGCTGTTGAGCTAGCAGCAGACTAAATTAGACTTAGATGCTCATGTGCATGTGCAAAAAATGCACATAAAAAAAACTAAAAAAGCTGCTAGCTACTCTCTGAACAAATTTTCAGCAGATTTTGTGCAATGTGAGAGTATGTGTTGTTGAAGTGATGTGAAGCTTGTAGTGTTCATGCTAGTTTCAGTGTTTGGTTAGGAGTGTTGTATAGGGTATGTGTGAAAATGTTTGTTTGTGAAATCAGTGTGCTCCAGCTGAGTAGGAATCATCATCTGGATTATTTCTCCTTCTCTTAGCTTTTCGAGCTTCTAGAGTGGATTCCAGTGCTCTCTTATCTGACCAAAAGAGACGCTGTTCATCAGCACTCTTTGCCCAGTCTACTGCAGAAAGTCCTGGATTAACGTTAAAGCCCTTCATCACCTCAAGTATTCCTGCTTTTCCATCGTTGAAGGAAGCAACTGCGATGTAAATCCCAATCTCCAAGACTGCGAGGCCACTGAAACTTTCCTTGGGCACGAGCTTCCAAATGGATTGATTGAAGCTTTCATTGCTGTTCTGTGTGAAGCCTCCAACGCATCTCTCCAGTAAATCAGCTTGTGTCAAGTCCTGGTAAATTGGCTTGATTGCATCCATGATGGCCCCAGGAATACTATCACGGTGGTGAAAAGTTTTAAGTTTCTTTTTGGCTTTGGCTACTTGCCATTTACACCAACTGTCTGGTCCTGGCGGGCAAAGGTGATGTCTTGGCTCCTTGTCTGTTGATCCTTTATGGTAAAATGTCGCCCAGATGGCATTGGACATTTCTTCAACAGAACGATGATGGCCTCTGATGGCATTGCCATAATACTGAGTCAGCTGGTCGACTCTTTGAGCTGTAAGACGGTTCTTCCCACCAATGCCTAGACCATCAGATAGTTTTTGGCCAGCCAAACTCTTCTTCAGATTTCTCAATCTCGTCCCCATTCTCTTCTGTACATGGCCAACACATTCCTTCTTCTTGATGACAAAATCTTCTCCATAAGGCTTGGCATCGCAGAGAGCCTTGAATACTTTCGAGTCACCATCTCCTATGTAGTTCTTATACTTGATTCCATGGTTTGCCTCTGATCTTCTGAACATTTCCACGATGCCATCTACTTCCATTTTTCCAGAACTTCCTTGATGATTGGCCGAGCACTGGTCTTGATGTGCTTCAAACCACTCTCTGTACTCTTCAGTGTCCTTCTCTTGATGCGCATCACAAGCCTTGCAAAATGATTGCTTCGGTGCAACATCAATCACTTTGCCAGTATCGTTGCGAATCAATGCTGATACTCCTTGAAGGGAAGAAAATCCTCGCTTCCTCCAAGATCCGTCACCAGATACAGTGTCACAGCCATTCTCTTGAGTCTCACCTGTGCTACTACTGCAACCTTCTTGCGCAGCTGCTTTCATAGACTCAATAGCTACTTTTTTACTCGAAATTTTCAATTCATGATTGATGTTTCCAAAATAACTATGAGCAACTGGTGGTAAAAAATCCATGATTCCACAAAAGGTTTTTAAACCAGTGTATCCATGACCAAGAGCTCGCATTCCTAACACTACTCTTTTATTTATTTCAAAGGCATTTTGTTTAGTGCCAATTTGTCTACTCGAGTCTATGAATGCAACTTTATAGCAGTTGGTGCAAGTAATAGATAGCTTGCTACCAAGGCCTCTGATATTAACTTCATTGAAAGTAATATCACCGCCACAATTTTTGCAAGCCAGGAATTCCTGTAATCCTGGTAAAAGTAACGAAGTGTCAAATATTCTATACTGAATAGGACCAGCTTGTACATAACTTGATTTTAATTTTTGTCTTGATCTCGAAACAGGAATTTCTGGCTGTGCAATTTCTGGTTGCGTAGCTGCTGTACCTGATGTTGATGGTTCCGGAGGGATTCTGTTTGGAGGTCTTGTAGCAGATGTTGAAGGAAGCGTTTCTCTCTCTGGTGGGGCTTCTGCAGTAGATGTTGAAGGAACTGCTTCAGGCGATGCTTCATTTCTTGAAGGATTGGAGGTTGACGATGGTTGATCTCCAAAAAATCTCTGTTGCCTCCTCTTCTTTCTTCCAAACCTACGCTTTCCATGTGCAGATGAGCCTGGATTTCTATTTCTTGAACCACTCATCTTGTTTTTTTTAACAAATCTTGAATTTTCACTAGTACACTTCACGTGCAAAAAACTTGATTTTAAACTAAATAAAATACTAGAGCAATTTTCAGTTAAAATTATTAGGTTATAACTAAAATCTTAACTGAAAAACCGATCTCAATATTATTTAGTTAAACTCAAATAAAGTCACTGTTTATTATTAAATAAAAACTTCAATAACCTGCAAGTAGAATGGTAAAACAGGATTCTGGCTAAAGTACCATTCACTGTGTATAGGCATTCACCTCCGTCGATAACCGCCAAATTTAAAATTTTCAGAATGCGTCGTACATTGGAATACACATTCCAATGTGTCTTCCTCTTTTAGAAACGTGATGATATATATTAAATATTATATACTTTTTCAATAAAAACACTTTCAAAGCATAAAAATTGTATTTATCGAAAAATATGCAATTTTGGAAAATCATGAATTTTTTTTTTTTAGTATTATGCCTATAATTTTTAAAAAAAATTTTGTATCGAAAAACGGCTTTCGGGAGCATATTCTATGTTAAATTTGCTACAAA
Organism: Philotrypesis tridentata; assembly: GCA_018906965.1. NCBI lineage: Eukaryota > Metazoa > Arthropoda > Insecta > Hymenoptera > Pteromalidae > Philotrypesis > Philotrypesis tridentata. The sequence goes on from JACCIB010001197.1 coordinate 33,203, forward strand.
AAAAGCAAATAAAAAAAAAATCGATTTTTTGGAAATTTTAACACTGTCATAACCCCTTAAACCCTTAGAATTTGTGTGACATTACGGTTATCAAAAGTTATAAAATTAATCTTTATTTCTTACAGGAAGAAACGACGACCTTATACTTGCCAGCCTTCTACCTTTAAAATGTATAATATATTAATGTTCTGGGAATGTAGAATAAGCTTACTGCAATATTACTGTAGTATTACTTTCCACGGATGGGTACGGAATACCGATCGAATCGATGTAATATTAAAACGGACATTCGACTTCGCAGCAATGTTGCCTGACCGTGGCCAGCTGGTTACGTAACCTTCCCGCAACATAATTGATCCTACTTTACTTACCAAAGCAAAATTCCAGCAGTATTCCCAGAGTGTTGGGTGCTATATGGGAACTTCCAGGTTTATCCATTTGACGAGCTTTGAATTTTGAAATGTTGAAAGCGTTAATCTTTGATTATTTCAAAAGTCCTCCAATGAATATGTACACTTTCTTAAATTTATTTTGTGTTTAAATGTTATGTTTCATTTTTTCAGATTTTTATATATATTACTTACAGTGATAAATAAGGCTGATTCAGTAAAGTCTGCTGTTTAGAAATTTTTTTTGTACGACAAGTTCATCGGATCACCTATAACAGAGAAAGAATAAGTTATTTTAAAACAAAGAATCATGTTCTATTATTATGAAGTTAATTTATTTGAAGATAGTTAAAATATACTTATCTGACTGAGTGAAATCCATTCATAGTATTTTGATCCTAATGCCATCTTTTCTGTAAATGCATTTTTTCACTTGAAACTTTTGTCAGGTTCTAGATTAACATTATTACACACACGTAGTATAAGTTTTAGGAGTTTTTAACGCAATTCCAATAATATAATTTGTGATATACTTGGAGGTTATAAACTAACAGAAATCAACAGTAGATTAATACTTCAGGTTAGACATAGTTATAGTACGAAAGTGGGTTCGCAACAAGTTATGGGGATATAGAGATCCCTATAAAGAAGCTATGAAGCAGAGATGCGAGTGGGAAGATACGCAACGCTGTAGGCGTCGGCGCGGCGATTTTGAAGGCAGCCGAGCCAGCTGTCGAGTTGAGACTTACTATATGGTGCGAACCAAAATTCACAGCAATGTGAGAATCCTTTACTAAAAAGAAGGTGCAAACTCCTCGGAAAGCAGATATAGTAATGTATGTGTACTCCGAGTCTTCTGCAGCTACAGTATCTTGTCTCCGAGCTCTGCTCCAAGAGACGATTTCGAGATTTTCGTTCACTCGGCCCTCGGTCAGCTACCTGAAATTCCTTCGAGCTATCTGTTTTATTGCGGTCTTACTGTTGTCATCTTTCAAAAATAAATTTTTTAAATAAACAAATTTAATATATTTAATAACTGTATAATAAAACGACATTTTTTTTATTAACAAGGAATTTTGAATGCAAAATATCGGTTAATTTAGACTAAAGGATCCTGCACATTTTAAAGGGAAATTGGTTCCCTGTCAAATTGGCTGAAAATTTGATATATTATAGATTATGATCTCCTGAACAAAAGTCTCCACGGGCGCAAATGGCGGAGAGTCTTCGTTTTTGAGAAAAAAATCATGAAAGAATGGATTTTTACGTTAGTTATGGCGCGCTTCGTATACATATAGCACTATAAACAAATACATAGCGCGACTTTACGGGTTTAGAAAAATTAAGCATATCGATCATACGCACTGCAACTCTGAAAGTTATGCAGGTAATTTAGCTGCCCGATAACGGAGTCCAGGTTGCACTACCGCCTATGCATTTATAGAGCGCAGGATTATCTCTAGACAAATAGAATGATTAAAAATGATAATAGATGGTACGTCGAATCAAGGTGGTACACACTGCCACGTGTTCTTTCAACCGGCATAGTAGCTATGTCACCAGGGGGGTCACGGGTATCTCGGTGAACAGGGTCGCCGAATACGCACTCCGGGTAGTGCGCTCCGTAGCTTTTTAGCAAAATGAGTGCACAAGATACCGGCAAAGTGTCTGGTGAACAGGCTCGCCGATTACGTTCTCTAGGTGGTGCGCTCAGTAGCTTTCCGACAAAACGCGTGCACCAGGTATCGGCGATGAGTCTAGGTGAACTGGGTCGCCGATTACGTACTCTAGGTGATGCGCTCCGTAGTTCTCCGACAAAGCGCGTACACCAGGTACCGGCGATAAGTCTACGTGAACAGGGTCGTCGATTACGCACTCTAGGTGATGTGCTCCGTAGTTCTCCGACAAAGCGCATGCACCAGGTACCGGCGATGAGTGTAGGTGAACGGGCTAGTATTTATATAATAACATAACGTTAAATTAAGTAACATTATATTATACATTATATTAACATAATATTATTTTTCAATATTACCTTCATTTGCTAGAAATAATCAGTACTTAATTATAAGTAAACATAAATATAAAACCGCTAACAATAATTATATTACTTGTACAATGCTATATCTCTAATCAAAAAATTTGTATATAAGAAATTTTCAAAGAAAAGTAGTTTTATTAAATAGTAAAAAAGTGTTGCGGTCCTATAAGAGTGGAAGTTTTAGTAAATATGCCTATCTTTTGCCAGGAGAGTCCCATGCACGGGGAATTTCGCAATATTCCTGTGATGGTGCATTAAGCATTTCTTCCACAATTTGGATAAACAAATAAACAAAAAAAACAAAAAAAATCACGTATTCTATAATATGTACAACATTATTTAATTTAATGTTATATGATTATGTTCATAATAGCAATTATAAGAAAATCTAAAATATTTTTTTAATAATGTTTGTTAATATTAACCGATTTTTTTTGTTTAAAATTCCTTGTTATTTAAAAAAATACCGTTTTATTATACTATTATTAAGTATATTAAAATTGTTTATTGAAACATTTTATTTTTGAAGAAGACAACAATAAGACCGCAATAAAACGGATTAGCTCGAAGGAGCTTCAGGTAGCTGACCGAGGGCCGAGTGCACGAAAATCTCGGAACCGTCTCGGAGCAGCGCGGAGAGAAGATACTCGCTGCTATGCTTTCTACCCCCTCTTTCTACCTGCTTTCCGAGGAGTTCTCACCTTTTTTTTAGTAAAGGATTTTCACATTGCTTTGAATTTTGTTTCGCACCATATGGAAGGTCACAACTCGGGAGCCGGCTCAACTGCCTTCAAAATCGCCGCACCGATGACTACAGAGTTGCGCATCTCCCCGCTCATCTCTGTAGGAAGTATTAGTCTACTGTCGGTTTCTTCTAGTTTATTAGCTAAAACTCATACTGCGCCTTAGATATTTCTTTTTTGAATAATAATGATCCAAAAATAACTATTTGCTCTACAGACATTGTCGAAAAATAATTATTATTGCAATAATACATAAGCATATGTACATTAATTTTTTAAATTTATAACTTATTTAGTTAAAAGTAGTGAAATCTTCCCGCACCCCCCCCCCCCCAAATAAACCTTTTAAAGGTAAAAGGCTGGCAATTATAAGGTCGTTTCTTCCTGTTAGAATTCAAGATTAACTTTTGATAACCTTCCCTGGTAGAAATGCGCCTAGTTAAAATCGCCGTAAAGTCAAGAACTGACTACTTAAACTAGATTAAACTATTAACATTTTAAATTTCTAAAAAGTAGCAATGACTTGCCTATATTTATTGTCAGAGAAAAAAAGACGGTTTTGTCAATTAAAAGTAGCTAGTATTTAACAATTATTAATTTATTGGTAATCCAAACCTAATCCAAACTAGACTAACAAAAAATACTCAAAACATAGGTAGTTATAATGTTCGAAATCTTTGATACTGCATAATGCAAAAATAATTTTGCATTAATAATATAAGTATAGCGTACATTATAAATATAAGATCATCATTATAATAATATCTAGGTGATTTTTTCTTCAAATGAGTACTCGTGTATGTGTGTGTATATACACACATATATGTATGTTGTGTATATAACCTCAAACGACGACTCCAAAACGTGAACTGCTTTCAAATATAACGGTTTCTCCAAAATTTTCAGTATTGAAATATTGTGTTTATTGACAGTAGATGCTTCTCACTTTCGGCAAGCGCGCTTAGAAATGAGTGAGCGGTGGTAAGGTGGGGGGCCGACGTATGTGACTGAACTCAACGAAGCAGAGTCAGCAATACAACGACCATGCTCGAAGTAAATTTGTGTGTATGTGTGAATTCATATAAATGTGATTTGGTGTACTACTTTTAAATTATTTATTTAGTAAAAAGTTAATAATAATAAAATCTCTAATATTAATATGACAAATAAATGTGATTGGGTGTACTACTTTTAAATTATTTATTTAGTAAAAAGTTAATAATAATAAAATCTCTAATATTAATATGACAGATAAAAGTATTAATTAAAACTATTTAAAAATATAAAAGAAATTTACGAATATTTTTATTCAATTATCAAGGGATAGTGGAAAGATCAAGGTAAAAATAGATTAACAAATATTTTATTTTCTCCCATTTATTGATTCTTATTCAATTAATTTTTTTTTGAATAAGAATAAAAACCCAAATTGTTGTAATTACATATCTATTATACAAACATACATAATTCGTTGAAAATAGTGTTAAATAAATATGGATTATCTTTAACAATAGAACTACCACTCTCGCTTAAATCGCTCATTATTTTTTCTCTTATAAGTAATTTGGAATCTTTGAGTGTTTCGTCGTTTTTACAATGGAATATAAGATCTTTACATTTTTGAACGGTGCTTGATATACTTTGAAGACATGCAATTTTAATTTTAATTAAATTTGTAATTCGCACTGGATTATCAAAAGTCACTTGTTTGAAATTTACATATGGAATATATGTGCGTGGCTTCTTCTTCTCTGGTTCGTCGGTAACTTCACTAGGTGTAGACGAGTTAGAATTAATTTTTTTCTCGATTATCACTGATTTAGAACTATATGACGTAGTAAAAACAATGAAAACATTTTCGTTGATAGTAATGGGCATTCTCCAGCGAACGTGTCCCTCTTCTTGAAAGAAGCCGGAGACTTCTTCAAAATTTTCCACCAAAGAGCTCCATTCTTCAGCCGTCAATTCAACAGATTGGCCGATTCTGCCTAATGTTATTACAGGTTTTAGACAACCATCTAGAATATCTTCTTTTAACCCAATCGAAATAATTTTGGAATTACTCGCGTTTAAATTGTACGAGGAGTTAATGAAAGATTGTCTTGGTAACACAGACATTTTTTACCTGCTCGAGCGTTACTGCGAGAATGGTGAGCAAATAGTCGAAAAGATGCAGTCATCATTTTGCGTACGTGTATATTATAGGTGCATCGACCTAAGTAAAAAATAGCTTAGTAAGACATTCGCGTATTTGAACGAAAATGTCAAGTAAGCGATTTACAGCTGAATATTCTACAATTTAGTAAATCATTAAGAATTCAAATTATAAACGATTTTTTTTACAACATTGATCGTTACATTTCATTACACTTTTTTTATAGCAATGACATACAGAGCATTTTTGCGCGCTTAGATCATTACGAACTAAATTATTGTAAAATTCTAAAACAATTTCATCGTTTTTCTTATAGTCCGAGGAAAATACATTTTTAAATTTGTCCATCCCTAAGCCGTTTGACAGAAAATGCGAAAACATCACGCAATACTGACCGCATACGTCGGATTTTTTACTCTGCATCTTCATAGTGTTTCATCTATAGTATTTACAATTTTGTCGGAGTCTATTTATATGATCAGCGTTTGATGGTGGAATCCCGTAGCTGTCGAAATAATACCCACTTCCAAGTTGGTCTACGTACATAGCTATCCAATGTTTACCAGGCTTAGTATGATCTTCCGTATTAGATACAATAATTGCAGGTTTTGTCCAAAATTTCGGAATCTGATCCGACGGATAAACACCGTACGTGCAGACTGGAAGAGATTGAAGAGTAGCCGATATTTCCAGACTGTTCATCGTGTTCTTCTTCGCAATCTTTCTGTAAATTTATCGCTGGCTGAGAAAGTAACCAGTATTTAAGTTTATTAGCCTCGTTTAACGCGCATTTGTACTCGATCGAGGAATTTTTCGTATAATGAAGAATGCAAAATGCATGCGACGACGTTCCTTTATCAAATGACGGAGACTCTATTTCCTCCTCTATATTTGTTACTTCTCGAGCCATTATTCGTTGCAACAAATTAGCTTTTTCAGTTTCTCGGGTGTAGATCAGTCCAGCATGTTTAGATAATTCACGGAGATTCGCAAAAAGATATTTTTCAGGTACATCACCTTCGAACCATTCTATACCGTGTTTGTACAACGTAAGCCAGTTATTCTTTTTACGCGCACTTATTGACAAATCACCAAAATTGCACACAGGACTAATGACCCAATGTGCTGAAAAATTCTTTCTAACAGACACAGCAGCTACTTCTTTAGGAATTAAGTAGCCCTTATCGTTCTCGAAGCCTTGTATTTCCACAACAAAATCCATTGCAAGAGCTAACTTTTCAGATTGACGGTCGAAGTACTATTAAACTCTCTTTCAAGTTCTAACACGTATAACTGCGTAAAAATGTTAAAAGTCAATGACCTATTCATTAACTGCAGAAATCAACAATAATTTGTCTCGAAGCATCAATTTCTAAAACATTATCATACTCGGCATAGATGATGCAATTAACTGTAGATTCTAGCGGCTCGGCAAATCGAACTTCTATTCTCATACTGCCGTGTTTAACCAGATTCCAATGAGTTGTGCTATTAGCGGATAGATCAGGTGTTAAATCAAAGGCAGACAAGCAGTTTCCTTTGGCATAACTTTCTTTCGAAATATTATTTCCTTGATTCATAAAATGAATTCCAGTGCCTGAATAAAGTGTGTGATATGCGTCAACGTATAGATTCTCCTTAAAATTTGACTTTAGCAGTTTTGAAGGCAATTGTATTCCGTCTATGTACAATGAAAAGAAATTTATATGATAATGCTTGAAATTGAAAGGATTGTATCTTCTATCGCCGTTAAAAGCTATATTATCCACAAATCCTATTATAACCCTTTTCGGCATCTGTCCAAGTATAATATTGTCTAGAGTTTCTCCGAGGACACCACCCCGCATAGTAACGGTTTTAACTTCAACGCGCGTCAGAGGATATTTCGCAGTAGCTTTTGATAAAGCTTTCGTATGAGCTATTAAAACACCCGGATTTATTTTTGATCTTCGTATGAGCAAACTTGCTTCAACTATACTTGCTACATGCACATTACTGCCGGATTCCATTAAGCAGAATTCATTTCTCGATCTTATAAGTTTTACTCGGACTTCAACGCCGTTTACAAGATACTTTTCTTGATTAAAAATGTCTGCATGAAGATGACCTTGAAGATCGATGCATTTTTCTTTTTCTGTTAAAGAACTTCTAGTTTTAAATCCTAAATTTTTGTCAGATATGTCATCCATAAATCCTGGTGTATCATCGTACCACAGACTGGATGAAAGATGAGAAATTTTAGCTCCAGATCCGTAATTTAATAATGTTTCTATATACGCCCTGTATGGATAAGCATTGTTAGCTAGTGTCACGAGTTTCTGATTAAATCTAACCTCAATCTGATTGAACATAGAGTGGAGAAAATTATTCACAGAACCAACTTTATAATCATCTTTGTCTGTAAGTTTTTCTTCGGACCCGTTTTTTATTTTCACTCGTAAATATAACATAGTATGAGCTAGATCTATGTATTCTTCTCCAGAACCAGGGATGACAAATTCTATAGGTGAGTCATCCGATAGAGATGATATTGGTTTATAATTTATCCATTGCGAAATTTCAATTGTCGTCTGCGTGGGAGGAATTGTAACAAGAGACAACTCCTCCTTCATGCACTCGCAAGATGAACTATGTAGAAATGACATTTTAATTATTTCTTTTTAAATATATCAACTATCGCGCGTAAATTTTTCTTCTGATTTTTTTTGTTCTTTTTTACGGGCAGACTTTTGTTGTCTTTCTTCTGTTTAGGAGATTTTACTTTAACCTTTTTGGCAACTTTTTTCTCAGGCTCAACTTTCGACTGTTCTCCGTCGCTACTAGCGATTGAATGAGGCTCCGATAGTGAATTCACCTTCTTATACTCGCGTCCGTTTAGTAACTTATCCAAGTTGTCTTCTGCTTTTCTTTTTAAATTTTGTCCAGATTCCTGTATACGTCGCTTAAGTGCGTCTTTAAGAGGTACCTTATTGTGCCTAACATCTTTAACAACGTTAAATCCTGCACGTGCAGCTTCTTTACCGACTTCCCGAGATCCTCTTTTTAAAAGCGGTAAAATACTCCTGTATATCCCTCTCAAGCACCCACCAATGCCGGAACCTCTTTGTGGATTTCTATCTGCATATACAGTGTCGATTAGATCCGGTGAATCATCGCCACGTCCTACCTGCGCATCGAAATACGCGTCATAATGAGTGGAGGCCATTATTGATAAATTTTTTTAAAGTGTAGTGCAACACTGAGCGTCCCGTACTCGAATGGTACAATATTGCCTTGCTGGTCTCTTATATTGATTTCAACTGTCCGAAAATCAGAACGCTCTAAAGATATATAATTTAGCCATGTAAATTCTTTCGATTTACTCGATCCGAAATCATACATATCAAAAATAATAAATATATTGTCTATCAAAAAAGATCTCAAGTGAGGTGTTTGTGTGTCACCGGTAATGTAAGGTTCGCAAATGTCGGCATAAATATTTATCATAGTTGGTAGGCCGTTTTTCATAGAAGCAGGATAGTCAAATGTGTAAGTTGAGCATTTATCATCTAGAATAATCGGCTCGGTGGATGTCGAGCCTAAAATCCTACTTATATGCTCAGATATTTCTATGCTATGACTTGCATTTTCCTTACATTTTTTAGTTATCCTTATAAAGCCTCTATCGCTAATTTAAAAAATTAGGTGATCTTTTACATAATGCAATTCATTTATCTCCTTTATTATATCTTTCAAATTACTATAATTTCCGTGAGAAATAGCCACTTGTACAGTCGAGGGCAAATTAACCTCTTCTACATCCATCTGGTCTGTACTGCTACTATTTTGAAGTATCGGAGGTCTCAAATTATTTTTTTTTTTAACATCTCATCGTTAATTTGATTAATATTAAGAGTTGCGATGCGTATCCAATTTTTTTCAGCGTGATCCGGTACGTATAATATTGTTTGAGGGTAATGAACTTCGACAAGAGCCACCTTCCAGTGACCATGCAATTGAATCTCTTGAGGAAGCCGCACCCTAAAATTTGAAGGGCTATTATCGGAGAAATATTTTTTGCTGTTTGCACTCGATAAAAGTATGTAAAATTCTTCCTTCATTTCTATAATTGTTGTAGCTCGCTAGCGGGTATCCAGGAATTGAACTTGTTGGGATATCCAGCCCAACTGACGAGATATTGCTTATTTTGACCTTTTCCCTTACTGCGAATAATATTCTTAACGATAAAAGTATCTTTGCTTAGATCTTTACGAACTCGGGTCAATTCTTCTTCATAAAATATTCCGTCAATTTCTTCTCCAGCTAAATCTTGCAGCGTATATGCAAAAGGTGCTCTCGCACGTGAAACGCGTATAATTTCAAAGATTTCCTCTGTATACGTTCCTTCATATGTTTTCGAAAAGACGTTCTTAGCTGTACTAACTCGCACCAGGTCGTGTACGTGGTATTTAGGCTCTTGTGTTTTAAAATTACGAGCATATCTCTGTATTAAATTTTGATATGCCACGTAAGCGTTTTGAATGTTTACTTTACTAGGAGTCATTTTTATACTAGAGTGCTCCGTATTATTGTAAGACTTTATCAAATTTTGTAAAATGTCGATATATTTTTTGGTGTTGAAATTCGTAAAGTATCTCCACATACGCTCTTTTAGAGTTCGGTTAAAACGTTCGGCGATGGCTGCTTTTACATCAGGACTCCTTGCGACTCGAAACATTATATTTTTTTCTTTTAAAAATTTCTGAAACTCAGAACCTGTGAATTCCTTGCCTTTATCCGACTGTAAAATGACCGGTTTACGGTTTTGACTCCTGGATAAAATTTTGCGGAAAGCTGAAGTCACGCTCGAGCATGTTTTGTCATAAAGAGGCTCTACCCAAGCAAATTTACTCAAGCAGTCAATCACAACAAGAATATATGAATAATTTTCATTGTATGATTTGATAGATTTAAGATCTACAAGATCTGTTTCCCAAACATCATCAATGTTGGATACGTTATAATTTCGGCGTGGATATCGCAATCGTTTCTGTTTATGTAGTGTATAAGGATCCTGAGATTCTAGCCATTCTTGTAATTTATTTTTCTTAATTCGAGATTTTGATGATTGTAACGTTTTATAAAGTCTATCGATACCGCAGTAAGACGAAGTCTTAGACGGATCGTGATAAATTTTATTTAGTTTTCTATTCATTTTACATGTCTAGCAAACTCCAGATTTTTCTTTTTTTAGTCTGGCGAGACTTAGGTGTCTGATAATCACCCGAAATAATTGTATTGTCACCGTCTTCTTTGTCAATGCTTTCGTAATTTTCGTTTTCACCACTTTCAACGTCTTCTTTTTTCTCCTCCTTTGTTTTCACTTTAGGTGAACTTATACTCTCGTTTTCAACGACACTGACAGCGGCTATAGCTGCACCTGCTTTCCACAAGGAGTTATTCCCGACAAATTCTTTAGGTACTCCTATATCTCGCAATAATTTTGCAAATTGTAAGCGTCCAGCTGTAACACTGTATTTCTTTCGATCGCGCAAAGCGTAATTATAATTAAATCGACAATGTTGGAGTTTTGAATATTTTTTCCATTTATAGAGACCACATCATTGTCATTCCATGATATACGCTCTACACCGGCCCTGCGCAAACGCGCAAGCAGTTGTTGCGCTTTAGTGCGGAATGTTGGCGGCACGCTTTCAATAATATGCAAATCGCGTAGCTGAATATTCTGTTTGTTATCGTTATTATTATTATTATTATTATTCCGAAAAACCTCCTCCTCTTCTGCCTCTTCTTCCTCCTCGTTTTTGTCTTCGAGCTTTAAAAGCCTTCCATCACCAACAAAGTAGAGAAAACGCTGCAAAGCTTGACAATATAATAGCCACTTATCGTGCTCGCTTATGTCTTTTGAATTTAAAATTTTGCTCATTTCGTGATCCAAGCGTGAACAAACTGTACCCGGTGTCTGTGCAGACTTTAGAGGTAGCTCAATATGACCTTCAATTTGCGTGATATTTTCAATTTTGCTACTGTCATTAGTTTGTTTTTCACGTTTGAAATTCTCTTCAGGAACGAGAATCATTTTACGAGCATTGTCACGTCGGAAAACGTGATGTTTCTTAATTTTCGGCCTGACGTTGCCGTCAATAGCCGGGTCTACTTGTGGCACTATTTGCCCCCTAATGGAAAAATTGAATGCGAGGAAAAAAAAGAGAGAGAAAAGAAAATAATACTAAGTATTGCTGATCTCCGAATTTTCAACAAGGTTTCTTAACACCTGCCTTGCCGCTAACAAGCGAGGGCACGATGTTGGAAAAATTTGATGGTTGGTGCTCTGCTGGAATATTTTAAAATACTGTCCAAAAGCTCCTCCTACACAGGAATTTCTTCCTGAGGAGAGAGTATGGAAGTATTGGGAATTTAACGCGGATTCAAACGCGACAAAATTTTATTGCAAAGGAATCTAGTTCAACTTGCACAGGGCACTCGGAGCCCTGAAGCTGAATAAATTCCGTTGAGGTGAATTTATTTCGAATTCGTCCACCGGCACTGGACGTCCTACACATGTGGTAATAAGAATAGGTCGCGGAAGGCTAGTTGCCTTCAAGAAAAGAGAAAAAAAAATATATTTGGGTAGAACTTACTTTTGTTCGCTGCTGTAGTTGGTGGACTGTTGCGCCAGTAGTCTCTCACCCGTATAAATTGGAGGAAGGGTGTCCGTCGCGGAAGAAATAAGAGTAAAAAAATTTTGTTTTTGCGTATTGCAGTTGTATTCAAAAAATTGTTGGAAAAAGCACAAGTAAAGGAAGTAAATGTATGAAGAAATTTTTTTGTGTAAATAGAATCAAAGATTTTTTAACAGTCGACCTGACTCGGCGGAGGTCAAGGACTGAGTGCATTTTCCTCTCGGCCGCCGACGCATCGGAGGGCCGAAAAAAACTCTCTCTCCCCCTTGGAAAAGCCCTTCGGAGGGAGAAGTACCAATTAGAAGATTTTGGGACGGCTCCTCCTCTAAGATTTTCCAATGGGAAATCCTATAGCCGATTTTAAGTCACGCCTGGCCCGGGGGCCCTCCTATTTTTGGGGGAGAGAGGCGAGCGAGGGAGAGGGAAGAAAAAGTCCCGGCTCCCTCCGGCGGATGGCGCGTCGAGTACCTTTTCGGTCTCGCTTCGCTCTCTCGCGTCTCTCCGAGTTTTCATAGCATCTTTTAATGCTTATAGTTATCTAGTATACTAATACAAAATTGAATATAGTAAACTAATACAAAATTGGAAGTACTTATAGTTTAGTGTAATTATATGGTAAATGATATAATAATATTCTAACATCGAGTATATAAAATTTAGTAGTAATTGAATAATTATACGAAATATGTAATGTAACTAGAAAGTGAGAAAAAATAATATATATATATATATATATATTGTGACGGTCCACCCCCTTTTAAGGTAGGATAGTAGTCGTCGATTAGTAGGGAAAAGAGGTTAATAGGAGAAAGTGCATGGGTGACTCTCTCGCCATAAATACAGGAGTAAACAGTCCTGCATTCAGGGTGACTCCCTGTACCTCACAGTTGCCATAAAATGGAAACTGAGGGTTGTTGCTCGATGGGATGTAGCTTGGAGTAAATCTCCTGCGCTAGCATGCCATCTTAGACTCACGCAACATCCAGCCTATTAGCTTGCTCGCTAATATACTGGTACAAAGAATGATCGAGTGGATAGCCCAAGCTTTCGAAAGGGGTCTCCACCGGTCCCCTCTGGTTTGGACTCACCTCTGGAATAAAAAACCATAAGTTCTTGTTATAAGAGGTTCTGGTTTTTTACCCAAGGTGAGATAGGAGGTTTAAAATAAATAAATCATAAAATATTTAATTATAAATAATCTAATTTATTTAAAGCTAATTAATACTAGTGGCCACATAGGTTAGGGGTGTGAAAGAATAGTGTGTGATTGTCTGAGCGTTTACTCGTAACAGTATCACCACTATCTCCGAGATACTAGAAAGCTAGAGCCCAAGCATTTAGAAAGGGGTCCGACTCCTAGCGCTCGCCAGCTAGAGAATGCTCTGCTCCAAGTCGCGTTTGCCCTTTTATACTCGCGCTCTGCCTACTTCGCTATACTATTATGCCTCCTGGTTTTGGCTATTGGAACTCTCTTCGTCTTCCTTGGATCTTGGTCGGTATTGTCGGTAATCAGTTTCTACCTTATCGATAATGGTTACCTGCATTACCGTCTTAGTGCCCCCCAATAAAAAATGTATACGTCGTTAGCATTTTTTATTACCGTGTAAATAGGTTATGTCAGGTAATAATAAGTACTTTCATATACGATTATAAAAAAAACATATATATTGAGCCTTTATACAGATTTAAAAAATACTTCATATTCATCCAATGACCAATCTTTTTCCTCAATATCACGCATTTCTTTAAAAATTGCATTTAGTTCTAAATTTTTTTCCGCCTCACTCTTTAATTGTTGTCGCCGTTGTGCCAGCTGCCTTCGCGCCTCGTCCCTCCAAGATTGGTCTGCCACAGCCGCCGCAATTGGTAGTGGCTGATACGGCTTTGTAAATGATGACGCCATCCTAGGGCAAGTACGTCTCCTGGCAATCCCAATGTCCGGCAGGGGCGTATTTAGCTTCACCCGTTTGACCGGGTTTGGTGGCTCGCACTCTGGTGTTGGTGGTGGTGATGGTGGTAGAAATACAGCTGCGGGTGGTGTTGGAGCTTCTGGTGTAGCATGTGGTGTTGAAATTTTCCATGCGGCAGGGGTTTGGCAGATTTTATGCAGGCCTCTCACCGTCTGCGTCGCCTTGCCCTGACGGAAGTTCCCCATCACCGAATGGAAATTCACTGCTCTGCCAATTTTTATTTGTACTCCCGCACAGGTGTATCTGTCCACCCAACACTGTAGCTGCTGCTTCTCCAGGAGGTCTGCCGTGACCATCGTACCCTGGTCACACACCCCGTATCCACCTGTCTGCGTTGCGACTTCCTTACTCATTTCACCAGCTATACGTTACTTGTGAAATTTCAATGAGTACTGATCAAAATTTGTAGTAAATTTTCCTATTTATTGGTTTCGTATACATTGCCGCTATAGGCCCAGCTGACCATTCCCCGAATTCGTCCCTTCTAATCCCTTTGTTTTGATTTTACATTTACGTATATAGGCTCAATATATATGTTTGTACAACATTCAATCGCTTATATATTCACATTTCCGTGTAGTACGGTTTTCAAATTATTTAAATGAAATTTCCCTCTCTCTTTCTTAGTTTCTTCGTCTCTAATTAAATATGTATCAACTGCCACATTTTTTACTATTTCATACGGCCCCTCATATACATCTAAAAATTTCGCGATTCTTCCTGATTCTGAATCTGATACATTTAATGCTTTACTAATACTTTATCTCCTTCTCTAAAAGTAAAATGTTTTTTGAATTTATTTTTCTTTTCTGCTCTATGTTTTGCTATTCGTTCTATCCTTTCGCTTGCTAATGATATTCTTTGTTCCTGAGACTTATCATGATTCGACGGTGGTATATATAAATATTTTTCCCAAATTCTTAATGGCTTAGTATTTGAATGTAATTCTAATGGTGTGCAATTGTCGTTTCATGATGAGTTTCATTAATAATTTGCTGGATAATTTTTACATATTTTGCCCAGCTTTTGTGTTTATCCATTAGCAATGTTCTAAAAAATCTGCCCAATTCACGGTGTACTCTTTCTATAATGTTACTTTGTGGATGTCTAATTGACGAATAAATGATTTTAATATTTTCCTTTTTTAATTCTTTTTTATACGTTTCACTCGTGAATTGGGTCCCATGATCACTTATTATTGCTTCCGGTTTTCCATATAATGGTATATAGTCAGTTATAATTTTCCTAATTACTGCTCTCGCTGTTGCTTTTTTCAATGGATATAATACTACCAATTTACTGAATACATCTATAGTAGTCAATATATATTTTGCCCCCCCCTACAGATGTCGGTAACGGTCCATAGAAATCAATCGATAACAATTCATGCGGTTTTCTTGTAATTATCGGCTGCGCTTGCTCATAGATTTTTTGTGTTGCATACTTCGTTTTTTGACATAATTCGCATGTTTTCGTAGTTTTTGCTACTATTTTACGCAATTGTGGAGAATAAAAGTGTTCATTTATTAACATATGTGTTTTTCGCCCCCCTATGTGGCCATACGCTACATGTACTTCTTTTATAAATTTACTTACTACTAATTTCGGTATCATAATTTTTAATTGATTTTGACATTTTTTATATACTATATTATCTATTTTTTCATATCTCCTCTGTGTTTTTCCATCATTCTCATCCAATTTTATCCTAATGTCTCTAGTTCGCGTATCTTCGATTTGATATTTTTTCATATTTTGA